>CM041197.1:3545998-3819993 GCA_023078555.1 Ulva prolifera
GGCGGCCACGGGTGCTGCCGGGTCCGGCGTGCCGACCAGCATCGCAGCGGCGGCGGCGCGGGACGGCGTGGAGGGGATGTGGGGATCCGGAAGCTACGTGTACCTGCATGAGGAGCAGGAGGTAGGGCCTGATGCAGTGGTGGAGCACGCTGATGACGGTGCCCCTTCTGAGCCTGATGGAACCGGCCGGTCCCTTCAGCGCTGGCGCTTTGCAGGCTTCATGCCCAACCCCAGGCCCGCCCCCAGGCCCGCCCCCCGGCCCCCTGCCAGGCCCGCCCCCACGCCCGCCCCCCGGCCCCCTGCCAGGTCATCCCCCAGGAATTCCCCCGTAGCTGCCTCTAGGGCTAGGAAGAGGTGCGCCATTCTTGTGGCGTGTGTGAGACTCATGCGTGTTCACGCACATCAGTTGACGCTAGGCCCATGCCTGTGCCTGCATTTCGCACACGCAAACACCGCCTCAGAGAAATGCAACGTATGCAGTGCAGACCCAAGCATCTGCCCGCAGCAAAGCAGCCACGGTAACACCGCCTCCGCCCGTGTAGTTGCATGCGGTTGTGTAGTTGCAGTCACTGCAGCATGCGGCCGTCATGCATACGACAGTGTGTAGTTGTCACGCAATATGTCTGTGTATTTTTTTCTTTTTATGTGGGTTGATATGATCTGTATGTGGTGCCGCTGTGCGGGTGAAAGATGTTACAGCTTGTGTGCATCGGAAGCACGCGCGCGCCGGTGTAGGCGCTATGGGTGGCTGCTTTTGCTGGCTGTCAAAATAAAGTATATCTGAACTGTTTCTGCAAAAATGTGGTTAGGGTACATTGGCAACGCCTCAAGAAGGGGACCACATGCCGAAGGCATACATCACCTGTGGCATGGGTGTGCTGTTCTTGCGATCGCGACGCTCCGAGGAGTCCCTGCCTTCGAGGTGCTGTATACATATGTACACATATGCATCGTGGCCTTTGTCCTTGCAAGACAATGATCGGCACATATGTTATATTCGGTGCTGCCGGGTGTTTGGTATGCACACCAGTGCCATGCCAATGGCTGAGGGTGGGCAAAGGTACACATGGGAGCACAGCTGGGGCATGCATACGCGCAAACGGGGATTGTGTTTACATGTACGAAAAACAGGTATATGGCTATGCTAGCATGCATACATAAGAAAAGTCTGCTGATGCCATGAATGCTGCCAGTCTGAACCATGTGAGCCTCCACAACCATGACGAGCAACACGAGGGCGACACCCGATGTGATATGGGCCCGGGCCGCGCAAGTGCGCACTTGAGGCGTGCACAGGATCATCGAAAAGACCCACGGCTCAGCTGATGCAGGATTGATGATACGCCCCGATGCCCTCAATGCCTCATCACGGGCAATGCCGGATCCGCCGGGCGGTGTAAAGACAACATGAAAGTCTACACATGCCGTGTCCGGCGCACGAACCGCCGCTTCGGCGACTTTGTCGGCACAGGCTCCAGCACTGAGGGCATACCGGCAGTCACTCTAATTGAGATAGGGGAGTACCAATATGGGGACGAATACTACGAGCTTGTGTGATGGTCATCAGCCAGCTTGCAGTGTTTTCAGTTGATCATGAGGTTCCACAAAGTTTGGGGCCTGTTGCCTACGCAGGGAGAATACTATCAGTATGGCTGCTACCAATGGGGTGTGTACACACATGTCATTGTGAACAGGAAGAGTGTTACAAGGACAAACGCAGCAAGGCGGGCAGCACCGCGACAGAAGCAAACATACGAAGCAAACACACAGACACGCACGCACGCGACACCCACCACGCCCAGGAGACCCACCACCGGCGCATCAAAAGACACAGATCCGCAGACCGCCAAGCACACACCCACACACCCACACGCCCACAAACCCGAACCCACACACGCACGCACAGACCCCACGGCCGACACACAACATCACAACCACCCACACCACAACGCCCGCCGCCGTACGACAGGGCCAAACCCAACACACTGCTGCCTGAGGCCGCCCATCATGGCCGCCCGATTGCCGGGGGCCGCCCTAGCCCCCAGACCCACCCCCACCTCACCTAGCCACAGCACACCACGCCAGCCCGGCACACCGCCGAGCAGCCTCGCCGGCCCACGCCGCACCGCACCCAAGACAATGTATCGCCCAAGCCGTCTCCGCAGTCCTTGCACATGCCAACGAAGGCACCCCGCACACCCATCGGACCCGGCCTAGCCGGTGTCAGAGGCCACAGGTCGGTGGCGTCAAGCGGACGGGGCGCCCGAGGGGCACCCCACCGCTTAGGCCGGATGGCCTGTAAGCGGCGAGAGGTCATCAGACGGGACTGTGAGTCCCGCCAAAACTGCCTTGCCCGCGTGACGTGCCATCAGCGGAGCTGCGGCGCGCACCTGGCGCGCCACTGCACGACAGAGCGTCGTCGAGAGATCGCGCATTGCCCCATCTCCAGGAAACGCCGCCGAGAGGCCGCGCCAGACCCTGCAGCCACATCAGCAAGCCTGTTGAGGAATGCAAAGGCGGCCGGGCCAACACGGCCGTACGTCTCATGCGTCAACGGGACCAGCGTGAACGCGCCCGCGCCGGCCCGGCCGTACTTTTCGCGTTTGCGCCGGTCGGCGGCCTCTGCCGAGGCACCGTCGCGGAGCGCCGCGGCGCTGACGTTCGAGGAAGCCAGCGGATGGGTGACGCACACGTCGCCGATGACCGGCGCGCGCCCGGGAAGAACGCGAGGATGTCGCCCCGCTGTGCGGGTCTGCGGGACCGGGGCACAGCCGGCGACGGGGCAGCTGGTGCTTGGACCGACTGCTGCGGTGCTTGCGGCACCGCCTGCGCGGTGTGGGGGGCGGCCGCACCAGCGGGGGCGTCGGCACCGGTCGCCGTTGTGGCAGCACAGGAGGACGCAAGGACGGCCGCGTACGTGAGGGGAGAGGGTGCCTGGGCGCCATGGGAGAGAGCGGGCGCGACCGCGGCGGGGGCGGGGGAGGTTGCGGGGTGGTCGGCCACGGGGGACGGCGTCGCGCTGTCGAACAGGAAGAGTGTAACAACACACACTCCTGCCGCAACCGCGGATCTTGGGGTTAGTGACTGTCTTGGCTGACATGTTGTAGTATCGACATGACTGCGGGAGCTCAGTGAACACGATTTACATTGTGGGGAGTGACCAGTCAGGTTATCACAATGGTAATGGATGTCACACCTGTTATGACAACGGGAGCTCAGGGAACACGACAGTGGACACCTGTTACATTCTACCTATATGCAATCAAAATAACCAACTCCCATGACTCTCTGCACGGACCAAATCAGATCTCTGCATGCACATGCATGCCGTGCACACTGTGCACAGGACTGCACAATATAAGTTATATGGTCAAAAGCTCGTCGACTTTCACCGACAACAGGCGGTCCCTGCTGTCAGATGTACTGGCACAATTACTTCAGGTGAAAATGAACCTGAGTCTGCTTGCTGACTCCAACTTGCTTCAATTACTTGGAGTTCCAGCAATGCCAATTGTTAACAAATCCGACAGCATATACGACGACAAAATCCAATTTGAAGAATCAGAAGCAGCTGAGAAGCTGGCAGCAGACAGCTTGTCAGATGGACAGAGTGATGACAACATGAGTATGCATGACAATGACGCGGAACAGGGTGCTCCCCATTGACACAAGTGTTTGCAAAGTGCGCTCATTGCGCGCCACTGTGTGTGGTGTCCCTGACTGTATCTGTGTGCGGAGTCTACGATCTACTCGCCTGGCAGGCTCTGTCCTTGTAACACATGAATGCGATCGTTACCGTCTCCATCATATCATCCAACAAGCATATGATTCTGTGGGTACCTGCTGACACGTTGCGTACAGCCGGACAGCCACACACCCCATGCTCAGACCGCAACCCGCCTCACACCCTCCTGTACTACATTGAATGCATACATACGATGCCCGGCCTCTGTCCTTTGTAACTACATACATACACACCCGCCCCTGCAGCCATATTGGCGAGCCTGCTGAGGAACACCTACGCAGCTGGACCGTCATGCCCGCACGTCGCATGTGGCAGCGGGTCCCGGACGAACTCCCTGATGCCCGACTTGCGCGTGTGTTTGTCGCACTTATGCTGATCATCTGCCTCAGAAACATCGCGGCGTGGACGTCGAGGCCGCTAGAGGGTGCATGACACCCACATCTCCGAGCACCGGTGCTCCCAAGAAAAACCGTAATCGAGACGCCGCGGCTGGCGAGAACTCGCAGGCGTGCGTAGGGATCCGCCCACAGCCGGAGCCGGCCCGGCCGAACCTGGGGCGGCCAGGGGGTGATGGGCCATCTGCGTGTCTCCTGAGGGCATGGCTGCTGCTGCGTCGGTGGCGGGAGGGGGAGCATGAGCTCCACGAGAGTGAGAGGGCGCGGACGAGGCCAAGGAGGCTGGGGGTCATTACCCGGGTCATGAGCTGGGCTAATGCACGGCAGGTCAGGTAGTGGTGCACAACCACGGGGTGCATGGTGAGGGACACCGGACGAAGGGGCCCGGGTCCGTGCGGTGAGGACGGCCCCACTCAGCGCGGCGGCGTTGGCGGCGCATGGGAGAAGCGGGGCACCAAGAGGGCTTACGGGCGTGGGCGTGGCATACGGTATGCGACCGGAGTTCATGACCACTTCGATCAAAGCCGTCAACATGTTGCGCAACACTAGGTGTGAAGAAACCTGCATGCGATGCGCTGCCCCAACTTGAATAGCTATTGAAGGCCATGGTACCACCGGTGCGTCACAGAAGAGCATGGGTGCTGACGAAAAGGCACAAGAAGCTCTAGAGATCTTAAGATAAGATGTTATGCTTTGTGTTCACGCGCAGAGCTGTGCATAGCTGTGCATAGCTGTGCACAGGCGCCGATGGGAATGCGAACAGTTTGGAATGGCACAGACGACATGCATGGTAACTTCTGTATGAACGGTTTAGTGGTCTCAACAACCCCGCGACTACGTTCGTTCACGATCTGCGGCATATGCATGTGCATATGTCCCCATCACCCACAGGCTCCCGTGGCCAAGCTGGCCACTGTATACGTATACGTGTATACGTATAATGGGTGCGCGAGTGTGGCTGACATTATGTTAGTCGATGATCGATGGTGTTGTCGGCACTGCCAGTGTATCCAGTACTCTGCTTCCTTGAGCTCTGCGAAAGGGCCTGCGCAACATCGATCCGCCTGCTCGATGTTGACACACATACGTACGTGTGTACTTGTCGTCAACTGGTTTGACTGCAGCAAGTGGTGTCCGCTGACTGTCTAGAGCTTACAAAAGAGTGAACGGGACAACAAAAATATTCCACTGACAGCAAAATTCAAAGCAATCCGTGAAGAACATATCGCAGATTTTGCTCATTCGGTACCCAAGTGTGCACAACTGCAATCTCACGTCCGACTGCGAATGCAGCGCTTGAGCTCAAGTTCAGCTGAGTCAAGTTCTGTCCGTCGTCACCAACGCTGGCGTCTACAACGTCTCAGGCTCGATTGATTACGACCCTGCCCGTCTATAGGAGGTGCGTGATTTCTGCTGTGTTTATCTGCACAGTTGACTCCAAGCTTGAAGACTGTTTAGCTGTGGCTTCTCAGAGTGAAAACATGCTGTGGCTTCTCAGAGTGAAAACATTTTTGTGGACTCGAAGAGTCTTGCATGCAATTGAGCATCTGGTGTGTGTGTGTGTGTGTGTGTGTGTGTGTGTGTGTGTGTGTGTGTGTGTGTGTGTGTGTGTGTGTGTGTGTGTGTGTGTGTGTGTGTGTGTGTGTGTGTGTGTGTGTGTGTGTGTGTGTGTGTGTGTGTGTGTGTGTGTGTGTGTGTGTGTGTGTGTGTGTGTGTGTGTGTGTGTGTGTGTGTGTGTGTGTGTGTGTGTGTGTGTGTGTGTGTGTGTGTGTGTGTGTGTGTGTGTGTGTGTGTGTGTGTGTGTGTGTGTGTGTGTGTGTGTGTGTGTGTGTGTGTGTGTGTGTGTGTGTGTGTGTGTGTGTGTGTGTGTGTGTGTGTGTGTGTGTGTGTGTGTGTGTGTGTGTGTGTGTGTGTGTGTGTGTGTGTGTGTGTGTGTGTGTGTGTGTGTGTGTGTGTGTGTGTGTGTGTGTGTGTGTGTGTGTGTGTGTGTGTGTGTGTGTGTGTGTGTGTGTGTGTGTGTGTGTGTGTGTGTGTGTGTGTGTGTGTGTGTGTGTGTGTGTGTGTGTGTGTGTGTGTGTGTGTGTGTGTGTGTGTGTGTGTGTGTGTGTGTGTGTGTGTGTGTGTGTGTGTGTGTGTGTGTGTGTGTGTGTGTGTGTGTGTGTGTGTGTGTGTGTGTGTGTGTGTGTGTGTGTGTGTGTGTGTGTGTGTGTGTGTGTGTGTGTGTGTGTGTGTGTGTGTGTGTGTGTGTGTGTGTGTGTGTGTGTGTGTGTGTGTGTGTGTGTGTGTGTGTGTGTGTGTGTGTGTGTGTGTGTGTGTGTGTGTGTGTGTGTGTGTGTGTGTGTGTGTGTGTGTGTGTGTGTGTGTGTGTGTGTGTGTGTGTGTGTGTGTGTGTGTGTGTGTGTGTGTGTGTGTGTGTGTGTGTGTGTGTGTGTGTGTGTGTGTGTGTGTGTGTGTGTGTGTGTGTGTGTGTGTGTGTGTGTGTGTGTGTGTGTGTGTGTGTGTGTGTGTGTGTGTGTGTGTGTGTGTGTGTGTGTGTGTGTGTGTGTGTGTGCGTGTGTGTGCGCGTGCGCGTGCGCGTGCGCGTGCGCGTGCGCGTGCGCGTGCGCGTGCGCGTGCGTGCGGCAACGTCCTTTCAAGAATACGGATTCATGAGTAATCTTAATACGGATTCAAGAGTCATCCTAAATTGCGTTAACTTCACTGAATTCAACATATGCTTGTGACACGCAACTGACAAGTAGTATGCTTCTGGTGCCATGTCTATGTGCATGTACATCATGATGATGACAGGTGTGAGGTTTAGGCTCTGAAAGTCTTCCTCCTGCATGGTTTTTTTCCTGGTGGAAAGATGGATGTGCTGCAGGACCTGCTCGACTCGGATCAACTAGCAGAATATAAGCTCTCGCCGGAGCTAAAACTGCATCGCTGTGCCGCTCTCCGCCCTACGTAGCTACAGTATCCTTTAGTCCGCGCATCCCTGTATGTTCTTGTGGCAGCGTGACCTCCCCAGGGGCTCGAGCGGGGCCCCGTCGTCGCCGTGGCCGACCCTGCTTTGTGCCGCCGTGCTGCTGGCCGTGCTGTGCGTGCAGCGTGCATGTGCGGCAGAGACCGACCACGCGTCCCGGGCGACTGTGGCAGCCGCCGGCGTCACCGGAGGGTCCGGCGTGCCGACCGGCTTCGCCATGGCACGGGATCAGCTTGCCTTAGAGGAGGTGCAGGGGGCACACATGTCTGATTACGCTGAGCACGAGATGGGGCATGTTGCTGAGGCGGAGGCGCTGAATGTGAGAGCGGAGACTGATCATGAGCTGGAGTACGCTGATGATGTCGACGGCAATTTTCCCTGGTTTGAGGACTTCTCCTCTGAAGGAGCAGGCCGCCCCCTTCAGATGCACCGTCGATCAATCCTTCAGGGGTGCGATCCTTGACTCAATCCGATATCAGTCGGGCGAGGTGCGCCGGCGTGTACACGTGTGCACATGGCTGTGTCCTGCTGACCGTGGGCGTCTGATGAGGCCCTTTGGCAAGGCCGAAACATGTTCTGCCGGTCCGTGATGTTCATGTATTACAGCATCAAACAGTGAACGTTCTACGTCAGGCCTAGGTAGTACACATGGGGGGGGGCATGGCGGCGGGCATGATCATCGTCGACGGCCGGGCGGTGCAGTGTGATCAGCTGGCGGAGGCCACCGGGCCAGCTTGTATCATAGCTCCTATGTATGAGGTTGGTGTTGACCGGTGATCATGATGACCGGTGTTTTCCCAACCGTGGGAACGGTGACGCAGCGCATATTCACACAACAGAAATGGGCTGCACTTTTCATCCACGTGTTGTGCACATGTATATAAGATGCATGATTTACCAGATAGCCTGCGCCACAATACCTACAGACAATAGGTTGGGATGTAAATTTACGAATGCAGCATGTGCACATCAAAGTACTTATACGTATACTGCCAGCCGGAACAATCTTTTCCGATGCCGTGAATCTGTATTATATCGTCGGGCTGTGTAAGTAAGCATTGCAACAGCCTCTCCGACGAGCGACCCGAGTCAGAGGGCTTCCGCTTCCGAGAAATATGCGGCACGCCATCGGCATATTCCCACTCGAGACCGCCGCATGTGTGAGGCGAGGTGTGCACACCCTTGATCGATCGCGCGTGTGGATCAAAGCTGCCGGTGCTGCAGGCCTGTATACCATTGGCAATCGTTGCCCCGTTGCCCCGCATGCTATAAGTCTGGCCGACACACCGGGCAGTGTAAGTCGAGGGGACAGCGCTTCAAGTGCAAGCCCACTGGCAACTGGGACTCGGAGTCCCCACCCCCCCTCCCCACCCAACCCTCTCTCCCCACGCTCCCTACCCTCCCCACGCTCCCCACCCTCCCCGCCCTCCCCGCCCTCCCCCCCTTCCCCGCCTTCCCCCCCTTCCCCGCCTTCCCCCCCTTCCCCACCCAACCTCAACGTGTTGGGTTGGGGCAGGGGGCGGTGGACCGCGCGGACGACAAGGGCTTCGGCAGCAGCTGAAGACACTGACACCCGGGATCACTCAGAACCCTGAGTACATAATCAATGACGAATAAATATATATTCTGGCCAAGGCATGCAGCCGCCTTGCTGACGACTCAGCCGAAACGAGGGTTTACAGCAAAATAATTTACTTCAGTATAACGAATTCAATGACAGCAATTCAGAAAGGTCGGGGTTGGTGTACTGTCCACGTCAGCTGGATATGCTGCTTCTGGAGGAGCCCTGTTTGGTGCAAGGAGTGTGGCTGCATGCTTCCGGACCTTGCCATGCAATGGCGTAAGTTCTTGTAAGTTTTGAGCTTCCGGAATACATTCGTATGAACGTTGCGTACGTGTATTCTCGAGCTCTCCCAGCAGGACCGTCGGAGAGTTTGTGGACATGCAGGCCATGGCTGCAAGCATGCGCATATGAATCGTCCCGGAACAATGGGCCGTGGCTATGATACACTGCTCTCGACAGAAGGTGGTGTATGCTCGACACAGGATCTCAACTTGAAGAAGGCTCTGCGTAGCCTCTACTTCGTGGCAAGTACAACTACTGCGGCGACATGTTAATGTTGATCTTCTGTAACATTGCAGATCATGATGGAATGTGGGTCTGTTGCTGGTTTGTTGCTGGCCGTGTCGATTGACCTCGTCCGCGGCATGGCAGTCGAATCCCCGGAGACTTGGCGCTTGGCATGAGATAATACTTGTTAGGCCATATCTGCAATGCTAGGATGCCATGGGCAAGCCGAAGCGGAAGAGCCGTCAACGGGAAAGCTGAGCGATCTGTGCAGCCAGCCCCCTTCGCAGTCGCCCGTGCGACCTGGCCTATTGATTAGACACGAACGTAGCATCCTAGGTACTAATCACGTTGTCTGCAACAGTGGTCAGGGCGCAGTTGTGCGGCGCGAGACACCGCGCGGGTCTCAACAGCCCAAGCGCAAACGCGCAGCACCTGCAAGCGGGACAGCCACCGAGGCTCATTCTTTCTGCACATGCAAGCAAACGGGTCATATCTGCGCTAAATGCGGCGCCTTGCGAGACGCAGCAGCTCGTCTCGACTGCCCCTCAGCAGCCGCTAGCCACCAGCAACAACCAGCAGGACAAGACTCACTGAACTGCACTGTGCCACCACGTGCACCCCATGGTGCACCCCGCCCACTTCCACCGACACCCCTGCTCCGCCTCTCCCCCAGGCTCCTGGCCTCGCTGGCCAGCGAGGCCATGGCGCAGCAGCCGAGCAGCCGAGCAGCCTGCTGCCCGCCGGCCGCAGCGCCAAGCCGCAGCCGCCGGCAGCCCGCCCCTTCTGAGGCCGCATGATCCCGTCACGTGCACTGCGCAGTCCAGTGGGGGCACGGGCGGCGGCGCTAAGCAACAACGCGCCGGACGGGGCGTCAAGAAGAAAGGCAAGGGTCGGGGAGGCGGCAACCAGTCGCAGAGGGCGGGCCCCCGCAGACAAGCTAGGCTCCGTGCCGCCGCATCGGCCCCGCCATTTCAGCGTGCCAACGCGGCCCCACGGCTTCGGACATCACAGCGGGTCCCCCCGTTCACTCGGCGGGGACGGGCGGAGTCATGCACAATGTCGCTGGTGCGGGTGGCCGACGCGTGCACGCACGCGCGCGGCGACGGGGCGCGCGAGGAGGTTGTTGCCGCTTTCGAGGAGCGCCTGCCCATGTGCCTGCTAGCATACAGCAGGGGGTGGCGCTCTGAGAAAGCGGCAACAACCCCCCCCTTGCAGTGCAGGTGATGCTTCCGAGCCGGACCATGCCATAGTCTGAAAGAACGTGGCAAAGACACCCAGACGCGCCATGATAACCTGGTTCGTGCCTAGCGCCTGGTCGCCCCTTACGCCGGACTGCAGTCTGCACTGGAGCCGCTCTACCGTGCCCTTGCCTGGGGCGCGGGTGTGGAGCTGAATCGTCGTGGGGTCATCGTCGTGGTCATGCCGCGCCTGGAGGTGGCTGCCGTGGACGTCGTGGTCACGCATGCGCTGGCGGCCTCGTATGTGGCCGCTGCTGCACGGGAGACCGGAGCAACGGCGGAGCGAGCGGAGAACAGGAAGCGGGACCGCTTCCGGCGGGACGTGCCTGACCATGCCGCGTTCCAGTTTGTTCTGTTTGCCGTCTAGCCATGCGGCTTCATGGGTAAGGCTGCCGTGAGGTTCATCGGCCGGTTGCGGTATGTGGCTGCTGCTAGTGGGCGCATCTCTAAAGGCGTGTTTGTCCAGTGGGCGCTGCGGGTGCTGTCGGTGTCGTTGCAGCGGGGCAATGCAGAAATGTATCGGAAGTCTGGGCTTGTCATCTCTCGTGAGCAAGGGTTGCGGTACATTGCGGGCCTGGAGGACGCAATCTTGCAGGACTGAGGTGTGTGCGCGGTTGTAGTGTGATCGTGTGTGTATGTGTTGCTGTTGATTCGGATGCGATTCGGTTTTGGTGTCTGTCTTCTTCCGTTCTCTCTTTTGTAAATCCTGTTAGTGCTCCTACACCCAGCAGAATCGTATCAGCACGTGTACTCGGCGCATGCACGCCGGACATGTGCACCAGGACTCACATCTGTCTGGCGGTCATCGGCGCATGATGTTACTGTTTGGCCATGCATGCATGCACTGAGTAGCTGCAAGGAAGCCCCGACCTCGGGTGATCACGTGATCCCAGACGCGCCCTAGCGATAGCCAACAAGCCTTCGGATGGCGAGGCTGGTGTCCGCACCGTGGCATGCCACTTGTGAGGCCGACCGTCGCGGCGAGCGGCGCAGTCGGTGCCATCGCTGTCGCTCATCGGTCGGAGCCGCCTCAAACGCGGCAGCCAGGGCAGCACAGGCTGCTGCTCAAGCCCGGTGTTCCATGGGCAGCGTCAGTCAATCGGACATGGAGGCCAGCCCCTTCATCACTGCCTTGTCCACATGACGTGCCAAGAGCGGGGCAGCAGCGTGCACCTGCCGAGCCAACGCGCGCCACAGCGTCGTGGACGGGTCACGCACCGTCTTCTCTAGAAACAGCCGCCGGGAGGCTGCGCCGGAACCTGCTACAGCGTCAGCAGGCTGGTTGAGGAGGACAAATGCGCCCGATCGGGCTAGTAGCACTGAGTTGTCCTTACAGCAGCACCACGCGATCCTCACGTATGGACGGCCGAATATCATCCTTGTGACGTCCATGCGGCTTACATGAGCCTTACGGGCGACAGGGCTGAAGCATAACGTCCGTAAGGACACACTATGTGGTCATAAAGTGTAGGACCAGACTGGGCTGGAATTTGGACACATGTTGCTACTTTGTAAGGACCCAAAAGTGCCCAGCTTGTGGCAGGAACATTGGGAAGCTGTGCACTGTCACGTCTCATGAGGACATACTGAGGAGCTGGTCAGGCTCACGTGGCGACAGTCGTATACGCCGTAGTTGTGATCACGGAGTATGTACATGTAATACTATACTTATTGTATACCGTGGTGGCAATGCAATCTGTCATAAAGTGCTCACCTACGTGGTTGGACAGCGATGGGGACAGGCGAGGTGAGTCTGAAGTGTCACAACTGGTCACAGCCCCAACAGAATTTAAATTGCACTTGACATCATACAAGGATCTATCGTGGAGCCGCGTGTCAGAAAGCAGTGATGTCTGCAGGACTCCACTGATGCACAGCAAGCACTCAAGTGCTAGCATCAGCAGGACAGCATGGGAAGCACGTTGAACATCTGCTAGTCCAACCTGACGTTCTTGTTCTGACTGGTCACTTCTCACGAACGAGTCAGCGCTCCTGGCTCGGTGATTTGCAGCCCATACCTACGGCGTGTTGTACAGCGCTGCAGTATCGTGCACGTCAAGACGCTGGCAGCATCGTTCAACAAGCATTTGCAGACTGCTTCATTATTAACACTGTGTGCAGAGCATGCCATGAAATGTGATCGGACGATTTCTGCGCCCATAATGTTGATGCTGTCCGAACGCTGCGCAGTGCAAGGCGCTTGACTGCGAGACCAGAAGCATGCGCGTCGCTGTCTAGGCTTGTTCATGAGGCGAAGTATGCTCGCAATGGGTTTCGTGTGCCTTTTGGTGGGCGGCAGACGTGCCTGCGCCATGGGGGAAGCCCGTGGCCACCGAGCTTCGCGGGAGTGGCGCAGTGCCGCATGAACAATGAGGTGATACAGCGCGAACAACCACATAAAGCAGCGAACGCATGCAAGTCTGATGAATCGTGTAGGGCATATCGTGCATTCAGCAAGGTGTAGGTAGGCACGCGTAATGCTGTGGAATACCCGCGCGGGTGGCACAGTTGGTAGCGATCGAACCAGCGTATGTCTTGGACCGGATCGATTGTGATTCCGCAGTCATCACATAGTTCTTGATCCAGTGAGGGGCGCAATCGCGAGTGCCGTGTTGCTTTCAGTTCGCGGTGCTCTTGTTAACAGCAGCGGAAGGGACTCAACCCCGAGGCCCGGGCCGCAACGATCCGCTGCCCTGTGTATACCTGAGGTACGAAATTATCGAAGACTGATCGTATTTTTCTTTGTGATTGCAGTGCACAGGCGTCTAGAACAGGTATTCGACGGTGATGCGCGACTGCACACGCTAAACACATCACATCACCGGTAGACGTCTGATTCTGCAGTGCGACATCCTTTTGTTTGCTATTTTGCAATCTTTTGTCAGCAGTCCAGCAAGGGTAGCCGATTCCAGTGAGAAGCAACGCTGTAGTTGCTGGTCAGCGCATAGGTCCTAGCACATATGCATCCAACGCAGACCCGCATTCACAAGGAGGTGAAACACTGACTTATGGTTTCAGTCGGGTCTGTGCAACTAAGTGATAGCGTCTGAGGGTTTCACTCGATCTCTCTCGAGGCACTGTCAGTCTCGCCCCACTATGCAATCAGTTGCAGCTTACCCACTGCGCTTGCACACGGATTCAGCACATGCGGATATCAAGTATTTTTGCTTGGGCTAGTTGTGAGGCATTGTCGGCTCGTAATTTTTACATTGCAATGTGCTTTGAGCTTTGTGCTTGCGGTGTCCTGCATGCTGTGAAACACTGTGGATCGAGCGCTTCTGCTTCAACTACATGAGTTTCTTGCAATAAGTGTGTGTGCATAATGAGGCATATGGGTGCAGATCTTGCCCGGGTACGCTACAGAGATGGCATGCCAGGAGCTGAAGACACATCATTCAATTGCAGTTCACCAGCGTTTTTTTATTCAGCCTCTAGCACCGGCATGCCAGAGCGGGCTGAGTGCATAACAGAGAGGTTGCAGTGTGCTGCAGTGAACAGCAGCGGTGCATGGTAAGCAGCGCTACTCAAAGACAGCTTGTCATGTGGCTGCTTCAGCACAACCAAGTGTGGCCATGCTGAAGGGTGTGGCACGCACACGCTTGACTTCTGTGGCCTGCGGGCCACAGGCAGCAAGGCATCAAGGTAGTGCAGTGAGCAGCGCTGCTTAGGGAAAGACTGCCTGTCATGCCGCTTCAGCATAGCCACATGTGGTCATGCTGAAGGGACATGACACGTACGCGCTTCCCCTAGGTGGCCTGCTGGCCACAACCAATCAGCCAATGAACCAGCCATTGCATGTTGCAACTGCATCATGTGGTGACGATTGCGCACTACACACGCATACACCAAACACAGACACTACATGATCCTAAAACTGTCATTACGGATGTTTGCTAGGTCTCCTAATGTGGTCCTCATCTGTAAGGACTATACTTGTTAGGACATCCTACCTGTTAGGACGGAACCCTATCTTTCCAAACATGTGCCAAACCAGTCCTTATGTAAGGATTTTAAGCATGCCACAAATCCTTGCGCTGTCATCATCAGCCTAGCTTAGGCCTAACAACGCGTATAAGGACACTGTATGGCTGAAGTGAGGCTGCTGTAAGGACATTTCGGTGCTACTAGTGCTCGCGAGCGAATCCGCCCGTATCTCGAGATACGTCTCATGAGACATTGGGACCAAATTTTAAAGTCAATGCCCAATGCCCGCTCGGCCGTGCCTGTTGCGCTTGTGCGGGTCGGCTGCCACTACGGTGGCATCACAGGTGGCATCACAGGTGGCATGACAGGTGGCATGACCGGCCGCTGTATTGCCGACGTTGGAGCCGGCAAGCGGATGAGGGACGCACACGTCGCCGATCACCGGTGCGCCCGGTTCGAACGCGAGAATGTCACCACGCTGACCTACGCTGCCGAGGGGCCCAGGCCGCACGCTGGGGTCCCGCCTCTTCCACTGGCGCCAAGGATCCGGGCCCGGCCGAGGCGCGGGCACCAGCTGGAGTTACAGCAAGTTGGCTAGCTGACTAGTCTGGCCTTGGAGGCAAGTGTGTCCGAGGGAGCGCGCCCTGAGGGAGAGATTGCAGCTATATGATGGGAGGGAGAACCTGGGCGATGTGAGAGGAGTGGGTGCGGGCAACTGGGTGTGGAGGTGGCAGTGTGCAGCCGTCTCGAGACGTGATCACCACATGTATGCGGGTGACCACCATCCTGGGCATGCTTGAATGCACATGAGGCGGCACAGGATTCATGTGAGATTGCAGTCTGAGTGCTGTATTTCAGGCACGCAGGGCACAGCAGGGCTCAGCATGGCTTAGTAGGGATCAGCAGGGCTCAGCAGTAACAAGTGGCAGTACTGGACTGGCACAACGAGACAGCTGCGGCCTCTGCGCATGCACCCCATAGTGAAAGCGGCCTCTTAATCCGATAGAGTCTGCCGGCTCGAAGCAGCTGCAGGATTCGACAGGTATCATGCCTGTCGACGTCTCGACACCGCTACTTGCGCACAGGTGACAGTCGTGCACACATGTGCTTCATCAGCTGCGGCCTCTTGAAGACTGTCGCGTGCACATCGTATGCATACTCATATGAGTATCATCGTATGCATCGTATGCATCGTATGCATCGTATGCATCGTATGCATCGCATGCATACTCATATGAGTATCATCTGTGAAATTACCTTTGGCGGTGTTTTGACTGGCAAGCAGCTCTATCCCTTAAATGACGCAAGTAACATGTGAGGAATCGGGTCCAAATGAGACCTGGAATTCATACTCACAGTTTGCCCGGAAGTGTTCACTCCGCATCACACCTCAGTGCTGCCTTGGTGCAGGCTTGTATCGGCTGTGCACAACATAGCGCCCGCGAGTGCAGCAGATCGAATTCGTTGCGTTCGCGAGCAATTGTCTCCAGTAGAGCTCAAGAGAGGCGTTCTGTGCACTACATATAGCCAGAGGACGTGCATGTTTATCAAGCAGCTGCAGCCATGGTCACAGGTATTTGACATGTAGGCAACTGATAAGTTTTCTTCGGTTTCCAGATCACACTGTTTCCTCATCAGTCTGTGTGTCTGTGTGTCTGTGTGCGTTTGGATATCCGGCGCGGCCGTAATTTGAAGACTGCATTAGACTACCATATATATCGGATCCTGGAGCTCTTCCTAGGTGTGGTGCAAGCTTGCCGGACTGATTATAATGGATGGGCGTGGTTGTAGTGTGACAGTGTGTTACAAGGACAACTTTGTGAAAGTAGGTGTGGTGCAGGCTTGAGCTTGTGCACCGATATTGAGCAACAGAATCACAAAGATATCACTAGGAAGAGGCTCAGCTATCTCCCTACACTCCCGAGTCGCGGGATTCACATCACAGCAGTGCATGGGTATGCAGCTGCGTGGCCTCCATTCGGGCCCGAGCGCAGCCCCGTCGTCGCCGTGGCTGGCCATGCTTCGTGTCACAACTGGCCGTGCTGGCCGTGCTGTGCATGCGGCATGCATGTGCAGCAGAGACTGACCACGCGTCCCCCGCCATTGGAACAGCAGCCACGTGCACATACGTCGCCGGTGGTCCCGGCATGCCCGCCAGCATTCCTGGGGGTGCCCAGGAGGAGCTACCAGGCAGGTACTACATGTACGACACCGCTGACTTGGATATAGATCCTGGTGCCGTGGTGGAGTACGCTGACGATGACTCTGCTGCCTGGTCCGATGGCCCATCGGGTTCACGCCGACTCCTTCAGCCTGTCCGTAACAGCCGTCCCAGGTGCGCCGTGGCGGCCATTTACGCAACATGCATGTCACCTGCATATTACGGAACTGTTCCGAATGATCATGAGACACATGTGCATGTACAGACACATGTTCCGAATGAGACACATGTGCATGTGGGCTGGGCAGATTCTCGGGTGGAGGCCGCATGGTGTGGGGTAGACACATCAATAGACACATATGATACTAGCACTAACCCGCAGCAAAGCAGCCATAGCCACGTGCACAGTCGCATTTGAGGTAGGAGGTGCACTCATTGATGTTGTTTACCCGACAACCACGGACAAAGACGACAGCGTGGCGTGGCACGTGACTGCGACCCGCCTTATCACAGTGTTTTTCACATGTGGTAATAGAGAGTGTGAGATATGCGGGCGCCATGGCTGACCCACCATTACAGGGACGGACGCAGGGTTGACGGAGGCAAGTGAGCATTTGCGAGCTGGTCTCTGCAGTGGACCCTGCATGTGGATTACCTGCCTGAGCTCCTAGGGCAGCGCGGAACCACAACTATCTGGATCCAGACCACAGCCTGTTTTATCGATCTTGCTGTGCTCCAAACTGCGTGAAGGTAGACCCAATGGCGTATAAAATACAGCATTCCGTCTGGCCACGTCAGCCCGCATCACGAGCCTCTCCAGATCTGCAAAGCGGTCCAAGTCATCTTGAGGACAGAGCCTATAGCTAGGTACTCGTATGCCGGAGCCTAGACCTATAGGCATATGCCACGCGGTATATGCCACAGCTGTGGCATAGTATATAGTATATGCCACAGCTGTGGGTTGAAGCCGCGCGTGGCATATGCCTAAAGGTATATGCCGGCATATGCCACGTGCCGCTTCATGCCGCAGCACATGCGAGGCAATTAAGGAAGGGCATGCACCTGATCTCGCACACTCTGAAAGGCATTGTTTGAGGATGTTGCTGCTGCAGGCCCCAAGATTTGCCCCGCTGCCCCAGATGCCTTAGAAACAGCCGTGGTACCGGAAGGTGTAGGGGGCGCACTCAAGTTTTCACCTGCGCGCGCCGGATCCCGACGAGATGGTATAATTACAATGACAACCCGACCGATTATGCCGATGAAGCGGATGCATATGAAGCCGCACTCTACTACGTACCCTGGTAGGGGACTCGCGGGGCCCCTAGAACGCAAGATCAGGCCTTGCGTACGCTGATCACACGGACGCGTATAAGGGACACACGGTTGTACGGCAGCCTGTCCTCACTCAGTGCTGACTACAACTGCAATTGCAGTCTCTCATGATAGAGGCTTGCATTGGCAGTCTGAAATCTACAGCAGTAGTGCGCCTACAGGCGGACACCATGTCTGCACCTGGAAGCCTACAGCTAGGCGCCCTGGCTGGCATGCAGAGAGTACTATCAGTACCTCATGATGTGCTGCTACCGCCGACGCCGCACACCCGGACGGCGTGATGCTTGTTGATGTGAGAAGTAACACCTGAGGGGGGTTTCCAGGTGGTTTACCCCTTCGGCATATGTGGTCCCGTTAACTCGGAGTTGTCAATGTCCAATAGGATAGGGCTCAGATTTACTTTACTTTACTTTACACATTTTTCAATTGTGTCCACCCCCTGCCGCTAAATTGTAAGAATGACCGCCCCCTGATCAACAGGCCATGACTATTGAGACACCATGCTGTAAACTGACGTCAGCCTGTTCAGAGGGCTGTGGCGTGAGCATGAAGCATCTACAGCATGAAGAGTTGACTGGAAATTTCAAAGCTGGGGCAGACAATGCTGAAAATCCACGGCCACTCTCCTGCCGACATGCGCATGCGATTCCAAGCTTCACTATAGCATCAGCCGGGTGATGGGCGACAGGCGTAGTGACAGCCCATTGCCGGGGTGATGATGGCAGTGACTGTGTGGCGTTGCATCCATCGCTGCGGTGCTGCATCATGATGCCCCCCGCTCTGCATGCCACAAAGTGCAGTGCGGCTGACACCGTGCACCATGCATGCGGTCAGACACAAAAAAACATACACATATTTTTAGGTCCTGTGGAGCTGGGACAGCAATGTTGGTTGATCATGCACTAGCGCCGCCATAGTGCTCATCAAGCATGGGGCATCGAGCTCAACCGTGAATCTCAGGGCCGCGACATTCTGAGGCCGCGTACCCGTTGAAACATTCTCCAGAGCTCTGGAGATCTAGGATCAGAGGGTACGATCCTTTGTTTTTTCTTTCTTTCAGGCTGCGCCTGAACATCTCCGCTGCTGGGGAAATTTAAATGTGGCTGGCGACATGCCTAGCAATCCGTGTACCTTCTGTTCCAGATGGATGCCCCAAAATGGCCCACGGTCATTTTGGGACGCATCATAACATAGTTGCAATCCTGCAATTGAGTGCAAAAAGCTTGAAAAGTTATACAACGGCAGCAGTGCAGTGTATGTGCACTCACGGCATGGCAACCCTTCCAGGCCTACATATGCATCCTACAGATGCCCTGCGCACAAGGTCACCATCTGCATGTGCGCATTCAACGGTCAAGGCAGGCACGTGCACAGCGTGAGCGCAACCGGCCGAGTATCTCGAGATACCATAGCAGATCGCGTGCGGCTGTCCAAACATAATCCTCCAGGGAACGGCGAGATGAAGAATCAAGCTCATTTGACGGTGCTGGCCGGCGCATCGAGCTTGTTTGCTTGCCGATGCATCCGCATGGTTCCTTGCCACGCTGACAAAATGCACAGTGCAGTATTGCAAAATGCACGATATCGATGATCGGGCAACTTGTGTCTACAGACGGCTGCAGTCAGCGTTGATCACCTCATCTACAGACTGTTCGATCCGACAGTCAATAGCGGGATGGGTCGTGACTTTGAGGCACAGACAATCGCTGGCGACTATCTGCCACACGATGCCATGAGCGCTCAAGCCACACACATCCATGCGAGGAACTCAAAGCGGTCTTGTAGCTATCTCCCACCAGGGCCCCCTCCACGATGTCTTGTGTAACGTGTTCACCAGCAGAGGCCTTCCCCTCTACTCAATGCCGCTGTGCCGCACCTTGACTCATTCGGAATAAACACATATCCCTCCGCCGCGCTCACCCGGCCACGTCACGGACTCGGCTCTGACTGTGCGGCGGTGGCCGCGAACTCACCCCCGGCCACGTAACGCACCAGGCCGGTGCATACCTGAAGTACCCTCCAACTTTTGGGCCATATGCAGTTGGAACAGGGGAGAAGAAGCATGTGCGGCCGCGCGCCCGTGGGCATGCACCGAAACCGCCGCCAACGCCATAGACTGAGTTCATGCCCCCACCCCATCAGCGCAGAGCGGCGGCTGAGAACAATAGTACGGAATCCGGCACTCAAGAAACTGCTGGCTGGGATGCAGACTGTAAAAGCCTTGATGTATGCGTCATGCCTCACACCAGAGTCGGCTCATGCCTACGCCGCCTGGGCCACCTCCTGCACACCTCACCCTGAAGCACCTGACCGTTGGCCTATATAGGAATGGATTCTATGTGAATGGACTAATTGTCCACAACGCCTCACACACAACTACTCAACTCACACCGCCGGCAGCGGTGCCCCCGGCAGACCACGACACCGGTAGTGATCGCTCGCTCACTCCCCGTTCCGCAGCGCGGCAGGTTTCCGGGGCCGCTTGTTCACGGCCCCAATTTTCTCCAGCAGGCGGTTCAAAAACTCGAGGGCCTTGAGATCGGCCGCGTCGAGAACATTCTCGCCGGGCCGGCTGCCCGCCATCCGCAGCGCCAGCAGCTTCTGCAGCAGGCCCCCCCCACCGCCATCGGCGGTCCTGGCGGAATCAGCATCGTCGCCGTCCGCGTACACATCGGACGAGCGTTGGTACGCGGCGATGAGCTCGCGGCCCGTGCACGGCACCGGCGCGTCAAAGTGCGACGGCACGATCTGCTTGAAGGCCCACGACTCCGCCATGTCCTCGACCCACTCGCGCACCGCCTCACCGCAGCGGCTGAACACCAAGGAGCTGACCTGCACACACCACCCGCTCGCTCGTTATGTGCTGGGTTGGGGGGGGGGGGGGGGGGCAAGAGGTTTGGACCCGGAGTAGTTTGGGCCCCGACTAGTTTGAACCCCGATTTGGATCGTAAGTAGTTCCGGGGAGTCCCTTTAATGCGTGCTGACTCCACCTATTTCACACATGCAGCAGGTGAACCTGTTGTTGGACTGCGTCTGTGCTTGTGCTCACCGTCGCGGTTCTGTGTTACCAGCATCGGTTCTCTGCCATGCGATATCCCGAGCTCAATCACTTCATTTCATGCACCTGATCTTGGCCAATTACTGTTCAGGGGCTGGGCCACTCACAGCAGCACAGTGCACTGGACCTTCGAGCATGCGGCTCAGGCGGGTGCCCCAATTTGCTGCGCAGCAGTGTCACATTTTAGGCTGCATGGCTTACAACCAAGTCGTTCCCACACGAAGGAATCCCCGACGGGGTTGGCTTGGCATCATGCACGTGGCCTGTTTCAATGCCAGACTATGCTAGTATGTGGGGCTGATCGGGTTTTAAAAACCCTAGCGAAGAGATCCAGCACGAGATTAGCCCGCCCAGTGTGATCAGAGGATAAACGCGTGGCAGGCTGGTGAGATGAGTGCCGGGTACATGCAGCCTGCTTTGGTGATCTGCCATGCAATGGCTCGGCCTCATGCAAAACAGCCTGCAAGCTCAAAAGGAAATTGGTTTCAGCCGCTCGCAGCAGCGCACCACAGGGGAGGCTCTCAGTTCACACTCTCACTCACTTCACACTCTCAGTTCACACTCTCAGTTCACACTCTCAGTTCGGCGGGGCAAGCGGCGCACCACAGGAAAGACGATCGGGCGGCCGGCGTAGTTGTCAAAGCTCTCCTCGGGGTTGTACAGCCGCGATGGTCCGAAGAAGCAGACGAGGAGGCAGATGCGCTGCCAGCCGCGCAGCCGGTTTCCCGGGGTATCGGGCACGGGGCGGCCGTCGTAGATGTGCCTGGAGGTGTCGATCTCGGAGTAGATCTGGTCGGCCGTCTTGATGACGAAGCCGTTCTTCGCGTTGGCCAGCAGCGTCTCTGCAGACACGCCGGCTCGTCATTCACGCGGGCGAATGTGAGCGCGTGTACGTTTACAGAAGAGTGGATGAGCACAGAAAAACACGGCAAAATAATCTGTTCCACACACACGGTGAAGTACATGTGTGAGCACATTTGATGCCGTCCGATCGGCACAGCGCGCATGATAATGTCCGCACAATTACGCCACATAACCACGCTGGGCAGGCACTGCATGGCAGGTGAGCTTCGCAAGTGGAGTGTGTCGGGCATCGCGGCATGAGTCAGCTCGACCGCCACATGTACACATTCGCTGTCGCAGAACAGTGCCCCGGTCCAGCAATTGCAGAGGAATTGCGGCAATGCACGATGAATTCCCACAAATAGTGAAACAAAGAGTGAGACAAAATGATATTGCCGGAAAGAAATAAGGTCGCGGCAGTGGCGGGGCGCACCGGGGGAGATGCAGTCCGGGGGCTTCACCGGCAGCTGGATGACGGAGTCGGTGACGAGCAGCGTCTTGCTGCTGCGGTGGAACAGCGCCGTCTCGGCGTACAGCCCCGCGACCGCGAACTTCGGGGGCGTGAAGACCTTCTGCTCGAAGTCCGCCGCCCACGGCGTGTCGGGGTCGTCCGAGCGCAGGGTGCCCTTCGGGAAGATGCCGTAGAGCTGCACACGGCTGCGTCCATGAACAGCGGCACGCTGTGCAAGGCTGCATGGTGCAAGTCTGCTGTGCGACGAGTGTGCATGCATGTACTGACAAAGAACAGGGGCCGGGTATGCTGCTGGGTCTCGGAATGCATTCGCAAACCTACTCACTATTTACGAAAGAGTGGACGGAAGAAGACAGACACCAAAACTGAATCTCATCTAAATCAACAGCAACACGCAAGACATATCACTACAACCGCAAGCCGAATCACTTATTTATGGCACTGGCCGGGTGTGAGCGCGCACCACAGCGCTATCGGTCACACCTGCCGTACAATGCAGCCCCATACGGAGCACATAAACATTCCGGTTGTACAGAGCCACACTCAACCGGACAAAAGCAATCGTCACAAGCAAAGCATGGTCAACCTCACCACACCGAGACACAACTTCAGGCCAGCTGATCGAAATGTGCCACAAAAGGCCACCCCGATCTACCATGCGTAGCATACGACAATCGCACAAATTCATATGCATGTATGTATCTCTAAAATCTTTGTATAGCTCTGTCCGCCGGGAGGTCCTGCCTACGACGTGGATAATCGCAGAGTCTGGGATGACACGGGCCCCATAGCCACATACTGCTGCCACCTGAAGGCTGGCCCTGCAGTTCATGATTCAGCAAGGGGCCTGCCGGCGGTGCTGCCATCCCCGCACGGCAGTGCTGTGACGCCCGGCTTTCTGTCACTGTGGAATTGTGTGCCCACACAGCTACAGTGTGAGCGTCTGCCTGCACGAGCATTCTAGTGGGGACAGCACGCCCGCTGACCTCTGCAGTGCTGCAGTCTCAGCATTGCAGCGATCAAAGGCGACACATGTGCAGGTCATAGCAATCGTCACCCGAATTGTACGCCTAACGGTAAAGGTGACGACGTTGTCGTGTGCAGGGAATATGTGTGTGAGAGCTTGACGGCACTGCGAGAGCTGCCTGTGGCTGGCTCTCTGCGGTGTCATGGCGCCAGGTGTCCAACATTGCTGATGCCACTAACACTGCAAACGACAGGCACCAGAGCTCGATCTGACGAGACAGCACAACAATGCTCTCGTTACACGGCCACAACGTGGAGTGTGTGGGCATACGCGCTGAGAGGGCAGCGGCCTCGGCTCATGTGGCACAGGCACTGCCTCCAGACACAGAATCTGGGTTTCAACTTTTCATGCCTCAGCAACATGGCCGGGCCTCACATTGAGTATAATCCAGTTTGGAGAGTGTGAGCTTCAAGTTGAACAGATGGTCATGCACTGCCACAGCCGCATACGCGGGCAGCAACAGCACCACAATCGAGCATGTCTACCGGGCATGCAAGAAGCCATCTCACATGGCCAGCACTTTGTTAGGTGAAAGGCAGCGACTGGCATGCTGCACTTGTTTGTGCATGTAACTACAGCTATAAAACGTCACAGACAATGTGTGAAGGCAGGGATGACATGGTACACGGAATCCGGCAAGTTCAGCCTTTTGATCTTTTCTGATGAGGATGTGGATTTTGCAGACAGAATCACTCCGGCCGGAAAGAATCTCTCTCTGATGGTGGCCATGGCCATGCACATGCATGCACAGAAGAATTCTGGTGAAGATCTCCATACCAGCAGGCCGCCAGATGGCGGTGTTCTGGCATTTATTATTGGATGTTTCAGTGCGCACCTGTACAGGAAGGTTCAAAGGAAAGCTCCACTGGTTTGGAGTGATGTAGATGTCTGCATCTGGGAAGCGCCTGGAGAAGGGGCCAACAAAGATTTTATGCTCATAGGCAGCTGTACCAAGCACGATGTACTTCACTGGCTCGTTGAGCTCCGCCAGCAATTGGAGGCATTCCGTAGTGGGGGCAATGGGGTTGTATATCAGGAGGCCACCAGTAGACAGCCGGGTGACTGTCATGCGGACATTGACGTGAACACTGGAGAAGGCCAGTGACTGCGGTTGCTCGAAGGACCACATGACATCCTTGATGATCTGCATCAGCGGATTGCAGTCAATTCACGTCCGGGCATGATTCGGTCTGTGGACAGCTTACAGCACGGCCTGCCCTCACGTTAGTGGACGTGAAGCGCGAAGGCATGTGTGAACGATCGAGCTACGCATTGAGAGAGAATGATGTGTGCCCCAGTGCGTCCTGTGTTGCGCTCGCTGCGGCGAAGTGTGGTCCCTGTAGTCGTCACAAGAGCCACACACATGCGACAAACAAGCGACGAACGGCCCGATGGTACACTTGAGACAAATGCGATGCCCTTGATGTCCGTGACATCCCTAACTACATTGCGTCAACATTTCCTTGTTCACACGCACACGATCTAGATGTACTGGACGAAGAGTGAGCTTGCAGTGGATGATCGGATCGTACTGGACGGCATGTAGTTTTCCGGTATCCCAAGGGACCCAGAGGGAATGGAAACCCAGTAAAGTTAATATATCTCCGGTCTGGCGTGTTGGCATAGTCCTGCTCTGCTGATATCTGGACGCGATTTGTGACCGTTCGTGTCTGCTTTGAGACTTTGTCTGGAAGAGCTGCACAATTAACATCTGCCCGACGAACACCACATATTTTCCGGTGGACACCAAATTGCTTTGCGCGTGCGCAAGAGGACTGCATGACTCTACCCAGCTGCCAGCGTGCGTCACAGCCCGACGCGGATTCCAGGCTCGCAACGCCCTAGCACAACATATTGCGAAACAGGAAGAGCATGAGATTGTTTGACCTTTCGGCGGGATCAGGTGCTCTTGTAGTGACGCGCAAGCGCTTGCTGTTGGCCGCGTGCACCCCTGTGCCACTTCTGTCGCGGTCGCAATGCTGGCCCTAGTGCGATCTCGTCCCGATCACACACCAGACCTCTGTCACCCATCCCAGCAGCCACATAGTATCAACCTGATTGCGCTCGGTTTTTCATGGCCATCATTGCAGCTGATCTGATGTTGCTGTATTGTTCAAGGCACTTACGAACGCAACTCTTGTGGTATCACCAGGACAAATTCGAGATTGTAACGTAGAATGTCGCTCTTGTGAATCTACGTTGTATTTGTGCCATTATTTGCCGCAATGGCTGATCCCCTTGGTCAGTGTGTCCCGCAGGTACGAGTAGGTGTTGGTGTCGCGTGGCTGGCTTCCAGGACCTGCAAAGAAAATATGATATGCACAATTTGAGAGTCTGAATATCGATTGCTTTCAGTTTTCTGTATCGGTTACAGGGCCGGCTGATTCTGGACAAGCCTTACCCGTTCGCTGCTCCGCAACACAGCATGCCCTTCTGCCAAGAGTTCCAAGGATGTAGCTGCTGCAACGCAAGCCATGCCGTTACAATTCGCAATGACATGTTGCACCTGAGTATAGACGGGAGCGTGTCGCCGCAGTGCTTGCAAGATGTGCAAGCTCACAGCTGTTCTGTGTGCGATCCATGGGTGCGCAACGCTAGTCTCATCTCCCTTCCAGCTCCTGTATCGCTTGAAAGCAGCTTTTGTGTACGGACAGGAGATTGTGCAGACTCAAACTGCAAACTGCATATGAGCTCCATCACTCTCAGTTCACACCGCCATACCATCCAGACTGCTGCACCGCACAACTGGACACCACAACTGTTGCATCGTTGCCGTAACTCCACTCTGGCTCTGTGCAGGTTGGTATTGGTGGGGTCAGAGAATATCCCCAAAGTTTCTGTGACAGCTGGTACAGGCACTGCAGCCAAGCGTTTGTGACAGTCAACCCGGTCACTGGCCTGCTGGACTGGTGCTCAGAAGCATCCAATGCACTGATATGCGGACGGCTACAAGAGTTTGCCGCAAACGGGACCGTTCTTTGCAACTTGGTCGGTATGGTTCTCACCAGCTGGCATCTCTTCAGGCACTGACCACTGATACTCATCACCACAGTGGTGTGCGTGTGCGTGCCCAACCAGCATGCACATGCCCACGTTCACATGCTGATGCCCGTACCGATCACGTCACACATCCATGACCATCAGCTGCATCGTGTTGTCATCGCGTCCGTTGTGTTCACACAGACCACGTCAGTTCTGGACAATCCAGCGAACACCTGCACATGTCCGAGGACGGTTTCACACATGTACAGTTGCACATCTGCACCGCTTCATCTGTATGCAGCAGCATCAGATCGATAATCACGTGAAGCACTTCCGGATGCTGAGCTCTGTTTTCCGAATGGCGGCCCTGACAATGCTTCACGGTGGCGCGACACGGGTGTGCAGCTTGCTGCCGCCAGCCTGTCTATATGCTGCTGCCAGCCTGTCTATATGCTGCTGCTAGCCTGCCTGTCTATATGCTGCTGCCAGCCTGTCTATATGCTGCTGCCAGCCTGTCTATATGCTGCTGCCAGCCTGCCTGTCTATATGCTGCTGCCAGCCTGTCTATATGCTGCTGCCAGCCTGTCTAGATGCCTATATGCCGCTGCCAGCCTGTCTACAGTTGCAACCAGCCGCCATTGCTCTGCCTCACTCCCAGAACCTCGCTGCGCCACACAAGCAACCAATTGACGCAGCCAGCTGGCTGAAATGCCAGCAGAAAGTCAGCCCACGTATCACAGCCGAGCCTGCGCTCTTCACTCCCGATGCACATGCATGCCATCCTGCCAGCTGCGCTAGCATGTTGGAGACAAACGCTTCGCCCGTATGTGGGACTCCCTCCGCCTGGGCTCATGACCTAAGACCCATCACCGCCGTGCTCCTTGCCAGCGCAGTGGTGATACCGGAGTCGGAGTCGCACTACAGCGCTGCTGTCGGGGCACCAGCATCACTGGACAAAAAGTGCCACGGTCGCGGTGGCCGCGGAGGTCGCGGAGGTCAACGCTGCCTCAGGCGTTCATGCGTGTCTCAGCTGCACAGAATTCACGCTGCAAATTCACAGCGTGATGCGAGCAGCATGCATGTGATCGAGTGCCTGATACAATCAGCCCGTATGGCGTTTGCAGGGCCGTGTGTGGCCAATGGCTAACATGCCGTTGCAAGCGTCAGGTCAGTCTGCCGTCTGGTAGCCGCAGTGTTTTACACTCACCAGTCATGTACATTGCTGCGACTGACTCAGTAACATCGCCGCCCATGATATGCGAAGGAGGTGTAGCCCTTATGCCTTATGCCGTTGTTCCCGTGCAGGCGCAGAAGCGGTGGAGGATCCGTCGAGCGACTCGAGCGGTGCGCCATCGGCCCAGCGTCGCAAGGCATTTCCAGCAGGCGCAGCTGACCCTCGCGGCGAGAGCGTGTGCCGCGACAATGCGGCGCTGCGCGCACGCATACACGCGAGCACCCGCGCCGCCGGTGCCGGGGCTGCCGCCGCCGGCGGTCTCGTGATGTCGCAGGGGGACCTCCTGGAGCTCCTGCTCGCGGTTGTGGGGATCGCAGTCGCTCTCGGCATTCTCGCGGTGGTCGCGGCGCGCCGCTTCGCGCCGCGCCGGCGCGGCGGTGGTGGCGTGCTGGGCGGCGGCGGCGGGGGCGGCGCCGCGCTGCCGTGGGGGGCGGCCCCGCGCTCGGCCGCAGATATGCGTGCGGACATGCTGCTGGCAGCGGAGCTGCGCCGGGACGCTCAGTTCGGACGGGCGCGGCGGGAGGGCTTCGAGCGTGACCTGGACGACTAGCGGGGCGCCGGGGCTAGACAAGACGGCATAATGCGAGGCATACTCTCCTCATCGCTGGACACCCGCCATCGGCGGGCCGCCGCCGAGCCTCCGATCACACCGCCGGCTGCGCGTGCTGTGTGATTTGGGGCTTGCCGTGCGCGTGAGTCAGCGCGGCAGCGCGGACAGACAGATGCCTTTGTCGGGCGCCGCTGTCGAGAAGCAACGCCCGGTGGTGGACCAGTAGGGTTTACTGCGTGGCGCGCCGCTGGCTGTGTACTCCGCTGAAGTTTCGCTGCCGTGGGCCGGGAAGCAACTCAGGTGCACGCCCAGATCATCTGCGGTGGCGTCGTAGGAGAGTCTTTGGCGTAAGGCATTGGTAGTATGCGTCCAATCCCTCTGCATAGCGCTGGGATAGCAGGACAGGCTGACGGCTCAGTTGATGCACATTCAACGCGCCTCAAGTTTGCTCCTGGGGGCCGCCGCAGGTGGGCCGGGGCTCGGTTCTGCACAGGCGGTGCCTACACAGACCCAGAGCTCTAGATCACGAGCAGAGTCAGTGATGTAGTGCTCTAGATCACGATCAGATTTCGTGTTGCTGTGACTTCTCTGAAGATGAGGGTAGTGGTGTGATCAGCTCGGCTAGGGGCAGGTGATGCTGGAGAGGCTGTGTACAGATGTACATTGACTTATTCGCGTGCTTGCTTGTCCGTGTCAGGTGTCATAACTGGCCCTGTCATGTGCACCTGACGTCCTCGCGCAGCACAAATGCCACTGACTCACTGGCAGTGGGGTATGCTGGATTCACACAAAACCGGACATCCTTCACGCCCTCCAGCCTGCCTCATGTGCACAAGTCTGTATACTTTGGTCAACGAGCCATGCCAATCTACATCGGAACGCACGCTGAAGCAGTCTGTGCAAGAAAGTCATATCTCAGCAGTGGCCGCAGCGCTGCAGTGACCCGCGCCATCACATGCCGCAGCTGAAAGGGTCGTTTGCACGGACATACTGTAGTGTACACGTGGGCCCGTGCACATCACTGTGCAGTACATCACTGTGCAGATGCGTGGCCGTGGTGGAATTTGTAGCTCATGATCAAATCAAATCAATATGGCGGGCCTGCGTATACCCTGGCCATATATATATGCAGGCTCACGAATGTGCTTGAGGGGCAACATTAACTGAAGCTAAGGTTAAGCTGATTCAAAAGCTTGAATTGAGGTATGCCTCCAGTGACTGTGCCCCAGACGTCAGTACTCAGGAACCCATCAGAGCTCACCAGATGAAGCGTTGTATACAGTGCACGATCCTGGTTGGCGGCGTGGCTCCATTGTTCTCATCACAATTGTTGACGTGTGCGTGGTCATGCGATCAACACCGCAACGCGATGCCACATTCGACTTTATAAATGTATACAGGGCACCGAAGTCCAGTTTTACATGCTTTCTCAACATCTCTGCTGTGCACAGTGGCACCACAGCACGCCAACACGCTGGCCAGGCTCCTCAACTACGCTGCGCCGCATTACGTCACACCCCTTGGCCAAGCATCCCGTGGTGGCGACAGGGTCACTGGCAGACTTGAGCACACCTGGTCACCAGCTTGGCAAGCCAACATGCAGCACGACGCCTCGCACGTGCGTGATAGTACTGTGCACTTGCAGCCTGGGGGTTCACGGTGTTGCTCGTACTGCCGTGCTCTGCCGAATCAGCAGTGATTCAGCACGAGCATACCGTGAGTGACTGTGAAGCACGGCGAACGCGATATCGCACGCGCATGCACTGCGGGGCCCCGACCTCCATGACATGAAATCCATATACTATTTCGAAATGATCCGGTGGCCGGCTCCGACGGCCACAGGCGGTGTTTGCGACAGTCTCACGTGGGCAGGCGGCCCTGGCTCTCGATGAGTTTTTGTACACAAGAGTAAACGGGAGAAGATAAAAACCGGCCACAAACGAATCACATCCGAAACAACGGCAACATACACCGCTCTCGATGTGTACCTTGGCTCCCGGGAGCGCAAGTTATGAGGTTCCGGGCGTGTGGCATGGCATCCGCGGCATCGGTACATACAATCGTGTGCAGATAGGATATATCCAACGATGATGCTGATATCAGTGGCGCACCTCCCGCCTCGCGCAACCTTTCGTCATGCACAGCGCACTGCAACTGTGGCCACCATGCTGAAGTGTTCATGTGTGCACAGGTCCTCGCCAGCAGCTTGTCATTCCGGCGAGCGTCTAATAAACTTATAAGCTTGCCGTATTACAAAGGCGCGCGCTGGCATGCGGTCAGCTGCTCTGGAATGTCTATGCGTGCAGTGGCTTAAGGATCGTGCCGAATGCCCTCGAGGTGCGGGATCCCTGTCGTGGAGCTGTGGGCCGCGCCCCGATGCTGCCCTGATGCCCAGTCCTACTTAACTCTGCCCGAGCGGCCAACGAGGCAGCGATTCGCGGTTCCACACAGCCTCTCAAACTTGTACTGGATCTCTCTTCAAGTTCGGAACAGGCTGCTCGAACCATGTGCGTCCCGCCACTACCAGACAACGCACATATAGCGTTCCCACATGCTCTGCATCGCCTTGAAAAGCTTTTAATACATTTTTCGTCCAATCCTGTGTCTTCTGGACGGAACAGCGGGGATGTTTTGCCGGAAGCGCCCCTGGCTACCATCGAACAAAGTTCGGTGCCTACGAGACCAGCTGCTCGGGCGTGCTGAGGCCGTTTCTATAGCTGCAGCTATAGACATGTATACAGCCCTCTCAGGCTCCGAAGCAACTGCAGCTTTGGACGTGTTTCACACTAGCACTCCGCCATAATGATGTTGACCAGCAAGTCATCCCGCCAGCTATTACTGTTCTCATCAAGGTGCTGAACGCTGTGTACAGCGCATCGGTAATGCGCACGAGGCGCATGCACGTTGGGCTAGGCTCCGTCAGCTCCATGCATTAGCGGCTGTTTAGCACCGTTTCGCCATGCATGGCCGACTAGACATGCATGCGGGTCAGCGCCGGTGCGCTATCGGGGTTCCGGAACGCCCCGCGACGTGCCGTAAGCACCGGAACTTTCCGATAGCTTTACGGTCACGATAACCTGCGCTTCCGAGGTTTATCTGATCGCATGGCCAGCTCACATCACGCTAGTTCCAGGACGTGATAGGGCTCGCGAGGGCGCGCGGCCGAGTCTTATGACCTGATTAGACATGTCGCTACTTCAGCATTTGTTGCACAGGCATATTTGTTGCACCGCGCCGTGCGGGCACTCGCGCCAGTCCAGCGGCCTGTGCATGTAGTGCATGTTCACCGCTGCAAGGCTTGTGAAATGACTCATGATATCGATCAACCAGCACAACAAACACGGCGGCAATAGATTAGCCGAGCGCAAATAGCATGTCTTGGTGCAGCCAGGCTGGAACTTTTCTTACAATGCAAGTATCGGATGGCATGGGTAAGGGCTCATTGTGCAGGATCTGCAGTGGGGTACCCCACTGCAGATGACGTCAGTTCGGCATTCATGAATGAATGCATGCATGACCATTTAAATTTGCCAGTGACAGCTTGCACCTTTTGTCTGGCACAGAGGCAGGACAAGGGACACAACTGCATCATTGCAGTGTTGTAGCACGCTCTACACATATGTTAAAAAAATATATTGACAGCCTGGGTCTGTATCTCGGATACATGGAGAGTATGTGCAGAGGTGCAGCCATCTAATCAACCTCTCATCCTTGCATCAGACTGGTGCAAAAGCAGCAATGAAACAGCATGCAGATCCTGCTGGTATCTGATTGATGTGATAATGCAGGCAGCATTGCCCCCTGTCCTCTGCATTACAAAGCAGAGTTGCTATGCATGCATGCATGCATGCCAGACAAAGCAGCTGCAGTGGCATCACACCAGCAGGGTCATGAACACTACATGAGCTTCTGGGCATCTGAGCAGCTGAGCTAGTGCGGCCTAGTGATAGCTCCACTTATAACAGCCCCCACATCCTGAGCTTAATATGGAATTCGAAGTAAGTAAAGTTTGACCATGAAAACTAGTTGGTCTAGATCTGAGCTCAGATCAACATGCGAAGCCACCCCTTGCAAGCAGCACAGCTTGAACAGAAACAAGCAGTGCTGCATTCCTATGGCTCGCCTCATCCCACAGTGTGACTTATCTATGCAGAAGCCCTTGTAACTTGTTAGTCTCTGTGCAGGATGTACACCGCTGCAGCCGTCTCTGCCATCGTGGCTGGCGCGATGGCCCCCGCCGCCCCCGCCACCGCCGCCGTCGCCGCAGCCACCGGCGGCCCCTCCGCCCGCAGCCTCCTCTTCAAGATGAGGGACGCCACCGACGGCAACGAGGGGAACGAGGGGGACGAGGGTAATGAGGGCCTGGACGGCTTCCTCACCGGCGGTGGCTTCCCGGACCTTAACAACGGCGACGAGGGAAATGAGGGCGACGAGGGCAACGAGGGGGACGAGGGCAATGAAGGCGGCGCCCCAACTGGCGGCATCGGCGGCAATAACGACGGGAAGGAGGGGAATGAAGGGAACGAGGGGGACGAGGGCAACGAGGGGAACGAGGGCAACGAGGGCGGTGGGTTTGAGACGATCGGCGGCTCGACGGGCTCGAGCATTACCTGTTTCAGCGACGCGTCGGCGTCGTCATTCGGCACCGCCACGGACGCCCACGCCCTCGCGCAGGCCAAGATTGCGCTCTGGTTCTGCGCGGACGGCCCGTCGTCATTCCTTGAGAACAGCCTCAGCACCATGTCGACTGCCGAGGCAGAGGGCGAGGCGATCGCGACGGCCTTCGCCGGCGCGCAGGCGATGTGCGTTTCCGCCGGCAACGCGTTTGGCTGCTCGTCGGCGGTCGCGACGGCCGAGGCGTGGGCAGAGGCGTCCGCCGAGGCGCACGCGACAGCCGTGGCGAAGGCGACGTCCGACTGCAAGTCGTGTGACGTCGATGCCGCGAGCTTCGCGTTTGGGTCGGCGTCGGTGTTTGTCGAGCTTGTGGCGGACGCATTTGCGCGGGCGGAGGTGACCGCGTGCTCGGAGGGCGACGGGGAGGCGATCGCCGAGGCGTTCAGCAACTGCGTCGCACGGTCGTACGTCACGGTGTTTGCCAAGGTGCGCACACTGCAACCCCCCCCCCCCCTCCCCTCGCTCCCTCCACCCCCTTGCTACTTGCTGTAATGCTGCGTCGCAGTTGGGGAGTTATCATATGTGCAGAGTACGACAGGGCGACACACTTGTGATCTCTTGCGCCTGTTTTGGAACGTTCTGGGACAATCCCGAACAGCACCAGCCGTAGCACCAGGTGCATGCATGCCCTGAGGGGGTGTGTGGGGAACAGTGTTGATCAGTTCTTTTTGTTTTGGGCCCGATGACATAGACCAACCCCGAGTAGTTCAGTCTAGATTATAATTAGCGGCCCTGTGAATGCCGTAAGGAGAGGCAACACTGGTGGGGTGGTGCAGGCTTGGGCGGAGGCGCTGAGCGACGCCGGGTGCTTCAACGCGAAGACGGCGCTCGCGATTGCGGCTGAGGTCGGCGCCGACTTTGAGGTCATCGAGGGCTGCGAGCGCTACGACTCCGCGTTCGGCGACGCCGCCGGCACCACTGACGGCTCCACCGCCGAGGGGGTACGCCCCCCTATGCCCTAGACATGCAACCTTGCTGTGCCCGTGAGTAGAAGCATGCAGTCGGTGGCCTGGCACATGCATGAGCGGTGATGCACCACAGTGACGCTACTTGGTTGCTGGATGTACTGGCAGCATGTTCACTTTGTTTGGGTCTGTGCCTGTGTGGCAATCCAGTGATATGGTAGCTATACCACTGGATCCTTGCACGTCGCGATGTCACTGGATTGCCTGGAGCTATGTATGTGGCATGGAGCTGTGTACGCCTGGAGCTGTGTATGTGGCATCGTGTGCCTGGGCATATATTGCCGCAGCTGGGAAAGCTGGGGCCCAGCTGTGATGACAAGGGATGTAGTCGCGGCTTGGAATGATGATCTAGTTTGTTGATTTCATAGACCGCACTGTGCCGAGTCTGATTGGAACTTTGCACTGTCAAGACAAGCCAGGTATGGCAACAGCAGTTTCAATCCACGGCAACGTTCCTGCTGGAGCATGTGCCTGTCAACAGTTTCACTGGCAAAGGCAAGCTGCAGCTTCGCCGACACAGTTCCTGTTAAACGAACCAACAGGTTTCAACAGGATCCTGCCTTCTCTCATCTGGTGCCCGTTTCCACACTTGACAGGAAGGTGGCATATGCAGCAAGCGAACCAGCGCTAGAAAGTCGACAGGCTGCCTGTTGCCAAATAGACATGGGTGGGGAGTCATAATTCCGGCAGATGCAAGAGATGCAGCATGAATTCAGCCTGGAAGGCTGTCACAGACTGGTGGAATCGAGCACTGCAGGCGATAGTGCTTTCGGCAAGAAGAATTTTTCCATTTTCCCCAACCGTACCAATCTTAGTTCAAGATGAGATTACACTTGATCGATTACTTCATGGCAATGACAGATTGCCAAGCACCTTTCTAACTGTGTTTACATTTGCTGTCAGATATTTCATTGTAACGTACTTTCATTTCCTCCGGCAGCTACATTTGCGGTGGAGAAGATGACTTGCTTCGTGGCACATGTCTCGCAATATGCTGTCCGTCCTGGCTGTCGCACACGTAAAACCTCCGGACTGGAAAACGATCGTGATGTGCATTGCCTTTGGGCCAAGGAGGCGAACTGAATATGTCACTGGCCAACCGCTTCGGGACAAAGTCTTTCAGTATAGCTTACAATTGCAGGCAATTGCAGCCGCAAGAAGCTGTACGACGTGAGCGTGCAACATGTGTAGCTCTGAAGGCCTTTCAGCAGTGATGACTAGTTTCATATTCCGCAACTCAGCACTAGGATTCTGTTTAGGACGGGTTCATGAGGAGTTCAGATGGGGAGTGCTACAGTGCCGCATGATGGGCCCGAGAACGGTCAGTCGCTGCACGACCAACATGAACCGAAGCTGAGATCCAGCAGCTGCATCTTGGATTGTAGAAATCATTAGCTTCTTTTGATGAATATTGTGGCAACAGACCGATTGCATGCCAACCCACATAGGCATATCGTCGATGCATCGTGGATCCCTGTGGTGCTTCCTGCACGCCCCTCTGGCTTTCTGCTTGTAACACACCGTCGATGCAAATTACAACAAAGCCGCAGCACTGCGATAATCGGCAACTTGATTTCGCTCGAAAGCTGTCCTGTGCCGGGTCCAAGCATGCTGATATTCCTTGCTCGGAATAGGCTTGCGTGCTGTCGTGTTCACGTACGTGAGAGACAGCTGCCCACGAGGTATTTGTCTCGGCAGCGACTCTGGAACCAACGTAATTTGCCCAGATTGTTTGCAGTTGCGCTTGTTGAATATTATTTCTCTGCCTAACAATTGCGGAGATCCACCCACGTTGGCATGGCGTGCAAAGCACGCATCAAGCATCGATACCGTCGGGTATATCGTACAAGAGACGGTACTGTTAGCGATGGATGCGATTGAAGCGTGGCTGTTTTGGAGGGCTCTATTTGGGTCCGGACAGCCCCTTCTGGCATGTCGCACACGCACATCGGCTGATCGAGATGTATACCACACCCACGCGTTGTCCTCCTAAGCGGGACATCAGGTTTCTATCACTTGCTCATCGAAGCACGCACTACTGTAGACTATTGCGCTTTGCTGGACTGTTAGAACATTGTCGAGGTGGCAACCCACCGCCAACGCGACGATCATCAGTCGTGCAGCAGGCAAAGCCGTGTACCCGACACATTAATCAAAACATAAGCTCGCCGATTGTAAAGTTGTCAGATTTAGATAGTTACTACGTACACTTGATGGGATGTTCCATTTTGGACTGACTTCGAGTATACATCCCCTCCCTGCTCAAAGCTCGGCAAGCCTAGCAGCTGAACTTGATACACAGAACTAGGTCCTGTGGGGATCCTGTCGTAGCTTCTTCGTTGCGCCGGCGTGCCGTTGTGTCGCCATGTGGAGATCCACCGGGCATGTGCCAAGGCAACACATTGGTCTGAGGAAGCCAGACCGAGGGTGCAGCAGACACCCAGCAGCGATCTCATCATCAGATCTGTCTCTAGAAGACTCCTTAGCGATACTGGAGCTAGACAACTCAGCTTTGGATGCCACAGAGCTCCGCCAGGCGTACTACAGCAGGATGCGGCAGCTACATCCTGATGTCAACCCAGGCCTCGAGACCACCGAGGCAGCTGCGCAAGTGAATGCTGCATACGCCACTCTACTCGAGGTGTGATCTGCACCTAATCCTCACCAAACTCATCTACACTGCCACAAGTGCCACCAGTGAGGGTGCCACCCGCCAGTCCACCTCAGACTGCAGTGCCAGGCACAGCTGTCTGGCCCCCGTTGCCCCGATGTCCCAACATCCCAGTCAATGTGGGCATGCAGTCATGCATACATACGTGCATCACTGGCAGGGCTGTGGTACGTGTTCGTACCCGGCCTGGTGCCATGAATGCGTGAGTGGATTTGCGGATGGATTCCCAGGAATGGCCCGGTACCCGGCCTCTCTTCTTTGTAACTACATACGTGCATACATATTGCGGCCGGGCGGCTCGGGAGGACGTGAGTGCTGCGATGGTGCGGGACTTGCAGAAACGCAATGCTTTTTGTTTGTACGGCCCTGATGCATACAGTTTTGTGCCGTTGTCGCATGAGACACATGGCAGCTTGGGACAGCCAGCTATGGATCACTTGAATCGACTGGCGGAGGTTGCGTCTCGGTGTGGTGTGGTGAACTGTGGTGTATCTGTGACAAATGCTTTGCGCCGTTTGATTGTGGCTTTGTGCAAAGGGAATGCTTATGTGCTCCGTGCGGGGCTTCTATCCTTAGCTGGAATTACCGGCAGGCCGATGGAACGCGCTCGTGCGCGGCCGAGTGCCATATCTGAGTGAGAGGATTTGTGAGTGGATACCGAGAAACGGCTCGTTGCCCGGCATCTGCCCGCATACACCCGTCGTCACGACGCGAGCGAACTGCGTGAGCACCAAGTATATATGTTTGATGAGTCACTGCTGCCACACACACGCAGCATGTCGCCAGGGTGCGAACGCAGACTGTTTCACTGTGCGATACGGACACGCGGGCTCAGGAACTCGGTAACTCGGTGCTTGATTGACTCCCACCAACTGCGTTTCTGTGCGGCCCCTGCCTGTCTTGCTCAAACTGGTGTCCTGGGAGTACCCAAGGTCATGTGGTCCTGAACAGGCAACATGGATGCACTGCAACACAGGAACTCAGCAGCCCACGCGGCGGCGGCATCATCACCGCGGGCGACGTCTTCGACCGCAGCGACGCCCCTGTCACCACCTTCTTCGTCGACCCCTTCCCCATCGGCGCCGACCCGCTGCGTTGGCGGGAGCTCCAGGACGCTGTGCTGCGCCACCTCCTCACCTCCCAGAGCTCCAGCGGCACCGCCGGTGGCGCGGGCGCGTTGGACGCCGACGCCGTGACGGAGCTCGCGGTCGAGGAGGCGCTGCTCGCAGTGGGAGTCCGGACGCAGGGGCGCGTGCTGACGTGGCTCACGGCGCCGCAGCGCGCCGCGGTCGACGCGGTGATGGAGGAGCTGGAGGAGACGCTCGCGTTCGAGGTGACGGCGTGGCAGCTCGCGGACTGTCTGCTGCGTGCGGAGCGCGCGAACCGGCGCGGCACGCGGTGACCTCGTGTGCTGGGTGTACTCCCTACGGTGGAGGGAGCCGGGTGCACGTGTGCGCGCTGCCTGGGCATGCATGCACGCTGCCTGGCCTGCACAGCTTTGCTTAGATCGGGACGCGGAGATCGCTGCGGCGGGCTCCCAGCCCCTTCAGACGGCACTCATGCATGGGGGACTGTATATAGCATGGGGCGGCTTCTGTAAACTTGTGTCAGTTTGGGCTACCGTACAGCAGGTGGAAGGGTATGCGGGAGGCAGCGCATGGAAGCGTGTGGCCATGCACAGCTGACTGACTGGTTCTTGTGGCAGTGATGCGGGTGCTCCCATCTCTGCCTGATCATGCAGTAGGTGTAGAGGTACCTTCAGCGTATATGTAGATTGTCTTGTGCGTGTGGCATAGGACTGCTGAAGAAACGAGACGCTGGACCTGTCTTGTAGCCGAGTGTATTTTGCTCCAGCTGTGTAGATTTGAACATGGCCAACAGCATATGCTGGGCTATGTCAAAAGTTCTAAGGCGATTTGTGCAGCACAGTTGATGTCGTGTGGCATGCTGGCCATGGAAAGGGACGTTCGGTGACGCCTTAACGCAGTAAATGGTGGCCATGCAGCCTGTCTGATGACAGCTCTAGAGCATTGTCGGGTCATTTGGCCTGGTGTGTAGGTGCAAATGCGTCGACAGGCATCTGTTTGCTCCCCCTCGCAATTCTGTGGACCCCGCGTGTACAGTGTCATGTTTCTGAAGGGTACCCTTACGTATGCTGCAGATTGGTGTGGCACCTGGGCACCACAAGTCCGCCCATGGGCGGCACCATGCTGCAGATGTCCTCAGTGTGATCAATCCAGTATACCAAAAGATTGACGTCCGTTCCGCTGTCCAGAGCTTAATAGTTGCCTCCGGTGAACGAAGTGGCCCCGGCCTTCCGAAGTGGCGTGGCTACAGGCCAAACCCTTCGTAAACGCGCCTCGGGATGTCTAGGCCGGAACCTCCCCGTTTTGCCCGATGTTCTGTCCTCTACAGTATGGATAACGGCCAGAGACAAAGAAGCGGATGTTGTCACCGGCGTCAGGTTCAATCTCGGCACTCTTGGCAGGACCACGCTACTAGATCCGCTGCGTTCTATCTCCTTTCCACTTGCATTTGACTGGTGACCACTCCTACCGACCCTGACAGCATCACCGACTGGTCGAGATGAGAGTGATAAACACAGGATCATGTGCTGGATCATGCTCGGTTCGCCGCGCGACGGTGGGAAGGACGAACGTTCTTCCGTCGCGGAGACGTGCCGCAATCCCCCGTGCACAGGCCGCAGATGCTCAAGTTGAACTACCAGCCCTGCTCGAAGTCGATGGTATGGCCTGTAAATGTTACAGACTCCATGGATTGCTTCTTCGCTTCTATGCTGCGTTGTGTGCTCGGCCCGATGCGACCTGGAAGATGGTCGTTCTAACGCACAGGATACTGTTTACAGCACAGAACATGAGCAACGTGATGTTGGCGTATAATCTGCCCACCAATGTCAGGCTTCGACCGGCTGGCTTGTTGTCTGGGCAAGCGTGCTGCTATGCGTACGGCGGAACCAGCGTTGCCGTGAATGTTGAAGAGCCCCTCAGTTGCACAGGCAACGCCTTATACAAGCTTTGGAGGCAATCCACCATGAAATCAGGTACATGCAGGTGATTTTCCGGCGAGACACAGCTTCTCCAACTACGCCAACTGGCTGGTGCCAGGATATGTCATGGTCGGACAGTACCCCTACATTCACGGCTCAGAGTGCAAGACACACGACGTCGGCGAGGCTCGTCTAGAGCAAATTCTCAGAGCACGCCTTCCGTCTCTTTCTCTCCCGATGCACCCCACTTTCCTGCATCTCTGCGCTGCTGTTTCCCTGCTGGTCGCCTGGCTGCTGTCACACTATCGGGCATACCTTCTGCACATCCCAACGTCCACCTAGAACCTAAGGGACACAGCTCCTACATCCACGCTGCAGGTCATTTGTGATGTGCAATTTCCTGTATGCCGGGCACAGAGGCAGGCTCAGTGACGCACCCGTGCGCACAACTTGCACTGTGATTGTCTGTCAGTCGCACACCGGCAATTGTCTGAAGTCACACACTGCAGTTCACTCACTGGAATACCAGAACCGAGGCAGTAACCTTCCAACTCGTCCAGTCATTGCATCAGTGCCCGTCAGGTGGTTGTGGTGTGAAGGGTGTATGCAAGCGGTGGCCTGCCGCTACAGCAACCCCATCTGCCCTTCCATGTATGCATGATGCTCGGCTTGCCTTGCCACCATCTCCTTCCGTATCCTCTCCTCCTCCCACCGGTCACACGGGCCCGATGTTGACATCAGCGTACACATCGCAGACATCTCCGAGGTGAGCACTCCACGGCTTGGGTGTGTGAGGCCCATCTGACGCCGTTGTTTGTGCCTCTCCGTCGCCAGCGACGGATGAGCACACCAGTACCAGCTATGGCCACAGCCGCTAGCCGCAGCCAGAGTGCCGTTGGCCTCCAGTTCCGGTTGGACAGGTATCGTGACCTGAGGCGCGGCGGCCATGAGCTGAAGCACCGCATTGCAGTCGCAGCGCACCTGAGGTGCATGCGGAAACCCAGCAACGCCTTTGCGTATGCATGACCCCATGTTGCATGCAGGCCGGCATCACCGTGTTTGCGTCGGCGCTGGCGGAGCTACCCCCACAGTCGCAGATGCCGATCGGCGGCCAGGACGGTTTCGTCCCCTACAAGCCCGCTGCCGACCTCATCGCCGCAGGTGCCCCCCCCCCCCCCCCCCCCCCCCCGCTGAGCCTCAGCACAATTGAAGCCTGTTTACACTGTTGTGCGGCATGCTATGGGTGTCCCCGTCACTTCTCGCAGTTCTGGAATCACTTCTTGCACTTCTGGCATGCCCTGCGATGCGGAATGTCTGTCATTGCCTGCCCACATGCAAGATGCTATGCGCTGCTCAGGGTGGCTGCACCCGCGTGGGCCAGCAGGCGGCAGGTCGTGAATGAGGGAGCTGCGGTTGCCACCCAGCGCACGCGTTGTGATGCACCAACTCTGGATTGAGTAGGGCGCACTGCTGTGCCGTGTGCCTGCCCGGGTGGCTATGGGGTGTGTGCATTGGATGCGTGTATGCGGTGTCAGGTAGCCTGCATGTGGCTTGTACCGCCGCCATTTCCATATCGAGCGCTAGCGACCCCTTAAGATCGCACATGTATGAACACCCCGCGGCAATGAAGCCCGCAACATGAGGGGGGTATACCTGAAGTGTGCCGGGCCCAGGGGGGTGCACATGGCGAACCCATGCATTTGGCGGTGTCGCTGCGCATGGCGAACCCATGCATTTGGCGGTGTCGCTGCGCATGGCGAACCCATGCATTTGGCGGTGTCGCTGCGCATGGCGAACCCATGCATTTGGCGGTGTCGCTGCGCATGGCGAACCCATGCATTTGGCGGTGTCGCTGCGCATGGCGAACACGTTTAGTTGGCGGCAACCCAATTGTGCTGCTGCCTCGCTGCCTTGTCCATGCTCCCCCTTTGACCCCAGACTGTACACACACTTGTGGTGGCATCGCGCATGGGAGGCATGCGCATGACACTCAACCTCGACAAGCACCGCGGCCGGCGCGTTTGCTCTAATCGCTTAGCATGCATGCAGGCATCAGCGGCCCGCCGCCAGGGGAGATCGTCGAGGGCCTGCGCAACCCCTACCTTGACAAGTACATCCCCCCGAGGCGGCGTGAGGCGTCCGAGGCGTACCGCGCATACAAGCCCCTCCAGCCACGATACCTCGCCTGCGGCCTCGACCCGGATATGTCGCAGAACAGCGTCGACACCGTCGCTGAGTTCGTGGAGACCCTCGACGCCACGCTCAAGGCCGGTGCGTGCTGTGACCTTGCAGTGCTGTGACCCTTCATGTCTTGCACATCCCCCACCCAACAGTCGCGGCCTGCGATGGCCCGCCAGAGATTGTATGCTGTGCTGGGAGGCAAATGACTTCTGCTTGTGCATGTGTGTATTTGGGGTGGGGGAGGGGGGGGGGGGGGGGGGGGGGGGGCATGATGTCAGGAGGTGTACATGCATGGGCAGGATTGGCGGGTGGCACCATCCAGTGCATTCACAGGCTCATGTTGGCGCACACCTGGGAGTGCATGCGTGTGGTTCAGGGCTGCCAACTCAGGGCTGCCGACTCCAGGGCTGCCAATTCAGAGTTGCCGACTCCGTTTCGGTGATTCACCAATGGACGTGTGGCTGTCTGGATGCTTGTCTGGCTGGCCGCCACAGTTGTGTCCATCGGCCGTCTGCAGCGGCAACGCTTCAGCGCCGAGCTCCGCTAGCGCGTGCGTTTTGACTCTGGTTCCAGCCGGAGGCGATCACTCAACGCGTGCCAAGCCTCGACTCCGAGGCCACCCAGACCTCACACCCCGCACGCGCCGACCCTGCTACATCAGAGAAGCTGCATCGCTGCCACCTGCTGTATGTGCTACGAGGACAAAGAGGAGGAGGCCGCCTATATGGGCAACCGCGCCCCCAGATCATTCACTTGAGCAGCAAACCCACACGATAAGCACTACTCAAATGCCTCACACAGCTTCCTAGCGCTGAGTCTGCTGGCATTGCTGCAGGCGACAAACTGTACATCCACTGCTCCGGCGGCACCGGCCGCTCGGGCGTGATCGCCGCGAGTCTGCTCGCGCGCACATGGGGTGTCACCGCCGACGAGGCGCTGTCGCGGCTGCAGCTCGCGCGCAACCTCCGCGGTGACGCCCCGGAGGGCACCATCGTCGAGTCCCCCTCCTCCCCGGCCCAGGCCGACTTCGTGAGAGAGGTCTGCAAGCGGTTCGCGTGAGCCGGGGGCTCCTCGGCGCGTGGGCTCGGCACACGCTGCCGTTTTGTTTCCGTGTGGCGGTGCATAGCCTGCGTCTGTGTAGAGCGACTGCGAGTTGTGGCCGTTGTCCGTCGCCGGAGCCCTGGCCACCAGGTAGAAGGATCGTGTGAGTCCACAAAACCCTTGTTCCATCTGGTGGTGCCCTTTGGGGCGGGGTGGTTGCGTGTCGTTGCTGGGATGCATTCCCCCCATGCATAGGGGGGAAGCATGGGCTTGCCTTGTTTGAGGGGAGGTGTGTGGGCGATCTCCAACTGGAGGTGCGCCATGGGATGCGAGGGGGGTGCGGGGTGCGGCGGAGAGCCATGGGCGGTGCGGCGCCATGGCGCCTGTCCCGGCGTGTGTAACTGAACGAGTCATGGCTGGTGTCGACATGCATGCCCGGAAACCAAATGCGACGTCATTGCCGCACTGAGTGACACCAACCATCGCTGGCCGGCATGGCAGTGGACCGGCATTGCAGTTCCCATACATTTACAGAGCAGCTGTCTAAGGAGAGTGCGGACTCGACGCAGGATGCCCCTCTTGCCTTTTACTGCAGGCCAATGCCACTCCCTGCCTGGCCAGTGACTGCAGTGCATGGGACGTCTGATCATGGGCGTGATTGGTGTCACCGGTGTCAACTGCCATGCCGGTCCAATCATCGTGTGACTGCATGTGACGCCCTCTGCTGACACCGCAAGCTTCAGTGTCCGCTGCCGAATTGAACTGCGGAGTTCAGGCTGGACATGTTTATGGCCTGATTTGTCGCCGGCACAGTAACGTTCTGGCTGGTTCACAGGCTGAGCTACGATAATGTGGCATGTCCATAGGCTTGTGACTCGTAGCGTCGCGCATGTCTGCTTTCCCAACTCGTGGCCATGGGAACAAACATAGCCAGCGTTCAACATTGCCTTTCGAGATTTCTGTTTCATCGGCATGGTGCAGTCGTTCAGGTCAGTATCACATCCAGCTCCAGTGGCAGGCTCCTGCTGCCCATGCCTACGCAACATGCATTCAGCTCTCCTTGCGCCATGTTGGACAGCAGTGAACCCCAGGCATGCAGCAGAATACGGATTACACCGTGCAGCGAACAGGCACCCAATGCGAGACCCATTCTGGCTGCATCTCAACTTGGCTAGGCCTTAAAGCTTGTACAAGGTCCTCGCATGGCGAAATTATCTTACACCAGGCTAAGGACATGTGCACCAACGGCATGCAGCACCTGTTTTAAAACAAGATCAGGAACACGACAGTCAAAAATGGCTCGCTGCCACCTCAAGTCTGCCCATGCCCCGGTGAGCTGCGCTGCTGTGGCAGTCCAGTGACGTAGACTACATCACCACTGGGTGTTTGACGCCTCGGCTGCCAACAGTACGCTCAGGTGGTTCAAGCTGTTCTTGCAACGGCATGCATGCACTGGCGCTGGCTCCACACTCTTGCTGCCCTGCACCACTGCTATGAAAGTTACACAGACCCGGCCATTTTATGACAAAGCAAACAAACACACTCAGCCACACCAGTGACCGGCCGCAAACCCGTCCGCACCCTCCTTCCCGGCCCCTCCCGCTTCGTCCGCGTGCTCCAGCAGCACCGAACGTTGCGTCCCCGCCACCACTGCAGTGCACCGCACTGCAAGTCTCCGGCAGCCGTGGTCCTGAACATGCATGATGGCGCCGCACGTGCGGTGGCCGCCTGTGCCGCAACGGAAAAGTGCGCCAGCTCCCCAGTTGCATACACTGTTGCTCAGGCCACCGCTCGGCAGAGCAACACCACACCAAAACCACAAGCCGCACAGCCGGCCAATTACCCAGTCGCGTGAGATCAGGCCACCGCTCGGCATGCCACCACCACACCGAAACCACACACCGCCCGGCGGGCTGGTCAGGTGCCGCAGCGCACACCGTCACCTACCACGCTGCCCCAGCCAAGTGCGACACAAGCCCTGGAAGCCACGCCCCCTCACTTGCTCTCGCCGTCCGCAGTGCCGGCCGCCCCCGCGGTGCCGGCGGCGGCGGCCTCGCGGGCGGGCCGGCAGCCGGCCTCATCGCGCGTGCGCATCACCTCGAGCAGCCCCGGGCGGCCCGTGATGGGCAGGCGGTACTTGGCCCAGACGTCATACACGGCGTCGGCGGCGCGGCCGACCGCGGGCACGGTCGTCACCGCGTACACCCAGCCGAGGCCCACCGCCTCGTACAGCCGCCGGAACACCTCCACCTGCACCCCCGGCTACACCGTCACAGCCGCATACAGCAAGAACGCGGACTCACAGTAACAGCGTCTGTTGCCTGATGCTGCAGTCAGAACCAAAGTACTGTCAAACCATCACCTGCCTGCGTCACATGCACTCGGCCGGGGAGGGCGGCGGCACGTTGGCGCGTTGGGGCCGGCGGCCGTTATCGCACATGGCGCGGGCTGCTACGCCGTGCAGGACAGGAGGTGCCCGCGGCCATTGCTGCAACGATCTGACGGCGGCGGCCGGCAGCAATCGCAGCAGCGGTCGGGCTCCTCCGGCTGCATGCCTGACGCATCTGCCGCTGCTGCAGAACGGTGAGAGGGGGAATGGGGGGAAGGCTCACACGCGTGCGCGTGTCATTGCACCGCATCCACACCAAAATACTTTGCAACGCATTGTGATTAGCTGTGTGGATAGACTGCTCGGAACGTCGACCAGCGGTGTCGACGGGATGCAAGCGGGGCTGGTGTCGGGGCGTGTGTAGGGTAGATCAATTGCACAGGCTCTCCATCCAAACTGCGCGCGTAAGGTAGATCAATTGCACAGGCTCTCCATCCAAACTGCGCGCGTGTCCAGATAGACCGCAAATGTACTGATGTGTAGAAGGGGGGGGAGGGAGGGGGGGGGGGGGCGCGCCTTGGTGACGACCGAGCCGTCGGGCAGGATCGCGTGGATCTCGCCCATGGCCTGCTCGAACGTGAGGCCCGCGTTGCGCTCCGCGGTGTACTCCGGGGCCGCGATGTCGACAAAGTCGATGACGCCGGCGCCGCCGTCCCGGCCGCGCAGGAAGTTGACCTCCCGCATGCACAGCGGGCAGTCGCCGTCGTACAGCATGCGGATGCGCCACGTCGGCTCCGAGCCTGCATGCATGTGTAAAATAAAGTAAATCTGAATTTACTGAGCCGTATCCTATTGGACATTGATAACTCCGAATTAATGGGACCACATATGCCTGTGTAGTAAAGGGAAGGCCTTCTGGACTTCAGCCGCATGTGGCCGGGTGAGGGCATGGGGTGTCGCGTGGGGGGTGGGAGCGCGTGTGTGAGCCGGGGTTGGTGCACATGGGGTCGGCGTGGGGCTGGTGTCAGGGATGGACACGCATGCACATGCTGGGGGTGTGTTGTCTTGGGTGTAGCGGACAGAGAATTGGCCGGTGCGAGGCTACCTGCGCGAGCTGACAGTTGGCATTAAGTGCAGAGTGGTATGGCCACAACGATGACTGTGGCCATAGACTGTGGCCATAGACACAGACTGATCCGGCTCCAGGGATTTGATGCTGCGTGCTGCTGCAGTTTATGGCTGGCACGTGCGACAACGAGGCAAAACGGAGTATTTCCTGCGCCCCAGCTGTAGGGGCACGCAGGGCACAAGAGTTCAGGTATCTTTGAGGCATCCCCGTGCCCATGGTATAGGCCTGACCGGCATTATCAGTGACAGGTGAAAGAGGCCAGACAAGAGGCCTGCCAGTGAGACCATGTGCCTGCAACAGCGGAAGGACCTGTAATCAGGTGAGTGTCCTAGGCCTGCTCGTAGTATTGAATTACGTTGGGACTTCGCGAGGCTGGACGATGCTACAGGAAGGTGGCTGTGTGTGAAGTGAACACAGCACAACGACTCACGAACCACCCTCGATGCGGTACGATTGGTACCCCCAGACAGCCGAAACCGGCCGATGATGATGACCTACGTATCTGTGAACGCTGTGGAGAAGGCGATCTGTGATCCGTCGGCGAGACATACCGTCATGTGTTAGGCTGGATGGCTCGACAACGTTGGCTTGCACAGCGTAGGCCCGCACGGCAAGCCTGGTGGGTGCCGTGTTGTCATTACATGGCCTTAGAGAGCTGAGCTGTAGCCTGGTAAGTTCTCCAACCCGTCCTTGGGCGTTCTTTGGTCCGGTGTTGCTACGCACAACTTGCGATGCTCCTGTACGAATGTCCACGCGGCCAAGCGTGGTCGCCCTTCGTGCCAGCATTGTCTGGACGGCCTTCATCACCAACAACACAGTATTCTGTACACAGCAATTTGCAATGTTTCGTTCTGCACTGTGGAAAGGCATGTGATGCCTGTACCTCGTTGCAATGCGCATCGTGCTCGCGGGCATGTGTGGCTGGCAACTCCGCTTGGTACTGTTCAGCTGTGTCACAACAAAACCATGAAATTGGCCGATGAAGACATACTGCTGGTATTTCTGGGGCTTTAGGAATGGCTGATGTAATGTAAGTGGCGTATTCGGAGTCTGAAAACGTACTGAGTGGAGCTGTGGCTCGGATAGACGACGTTCACGCTCCGGTGAGGGCTGTCAGGCAGGAATGTCACGCTACAAGATACTATACGTTCACGTACGCTGTGTTATGATCGCTCCACAAATCTCAGTCACAGCTTGCGACAATCGCCATTGAAGCAGGAGCTACACTTGCGTCGAATGCACCCGAGCAGATGGGAGACTCAAAGCAAGACCAAAATCAGTTAGACGCATCTGTATAGGCTAAGCACGAGTCATTTGTGGTTCCTGGACAGGTTCACGATCCGAAGTGTGTCGGAGCAACCGAGTCCACAACATGGCACAATGCATGTAGCTGGCCTGTCGGGGCCCAGATCTACTTGAGCCGTATGCCATGATGGAGTGCACTATTGCGACGTGAAGCTGAGTTTCACGTATCAGACGTGTTAGATGTTCCGTGTCCACCGCTGTTGCATTAGCGTCTCCTTAGTTGACGATTGTGTGGCGTAATATTCCATGAAGTTGCGATCGGAGTAGCCTCCCTTCGCAGTTACTGCTGTGGGGGATACTGCCTGGCGATCACATTTGAAGAGTGGGCTTCCAGCTCATGAAGCGGGCGTTCAGGTTGCTGCCGCTCGCGGCTAGACGTCGGATCGATCAGTAGCAAAGTCACGCAAGGAACGGGAGAGCGATATGGCTACTGTGACTACATCATATTCCTGAAATTTATAAGCCATATAGAAGCGAAATATCCGGCCTGGTGCGCTTCTCGACGTTTGCTCAGGCTTCCGGATGGCAGCCATTTGTACACATCAGCTGTTGACGTACCCGCGGATAGCATGCGGATACGTTACAATGGGCGTCTGCACTCTATATCGCGCTGGGCTGCGTTCGCGATGCTTCTTAACGTATCATTATTGCCTGGATGCAACGTCTAGTGCGCAGACCCCTTCACGGCGCAGTTGTGCCGGGAGGCGTACCATCATTCTGAAAAGCACTTCAGTAATCTCGTGACTGGCTGACATCCATTTGTACTTCATCGGAGCACATTTTACCAGGACGCGCTGCAGCAGGAGAAGCTGTTGTGGGGGTGTGAACGCATGTGAACATGCGCCTTCTAAAACAATCGAGCTCCCTTGCCAGTGTATTCGCAGCTTAGAATAATCTTTCACGGCTATTAGCGCTCACTAGCAGTCAGTGATGCCTGAGTGAATCGATTTGGAGACGCGCTGCTGGATATTGTTGTCGCAGCGGCATATCGACATGGCATGCAGAAAGTTGAACGATAGAAGTGTAGAATGTTCGACTCAATTGTGTCATCTTGAGCGGCTGGTGACGTTGCTGATGTTGCACCGGCAAGAGGCATCTAGCTGGCCTGGAGTAACACCCATTGCAGGTTGAAGTTTTACACAGCCAATCACTAGCAAGAACCCGACACAGGTGTGTGTGTGGCTGATGAGAATGCTCACTGCTGAATTTGCAGGGTGAAGGGCCGATAGGGCGTGGTCAAACCGTTGGTGCTCTGGGCCAGCCCGCCAGGTCTGAGGCCTCAAGTCAGGAAGCAGCTATGCCATGAGAGCGCATCAGTGATAGCCAGAGCTCGCGGTGACGCATGCTGGCCCGGCAAGCACAACGTAAACAGTCAGACCCAGGTTACCTGCAACAGCCACCCCTCGAGCTTCCGAACCACCTCTGAAGTGTTACTCATGGAGCTACGTGCCCACGCTGTACGGCCGCTGCCCATCCACAGGATCCCTTTAGACGCTCGCGGCATGGCGGACCAAGGGCAGGCTGCACCTGACGCGGCGGACCAAGGGCAGGCTGCACCTGACGCCCTGGCGCACATCCACCAGCGGCGCCTGAGAGATGCAGCAGCTGCTGCGGCGGTCCAGACAGTGGCCACTGCACAGGAGTTCCAAGACGCCGTGGCTTCCTCTGCCGACCACATCGACCTCATTGGCCATCTAGACTTGAGAGGCTTCCCTGTGCAGCGGCTCACGACTACTGGCGATAAAAGCATTCGAGTGCGTGCCCCTCTGCAAGCGCTGCCACTTGCCGGGTCTCACCAGTCAGATTTATGGGGCTGCATCTTGCACGTGCTTCGCGATAGCAGCCTGATACCTGCTCTTGCATGGGCTAGCCTGTCTGTTGGGGGCTCATCCGGTAGCCTGCCTGGCTGGGGAGCGAGGCTGCTGTGTGGCTGTGGGGCAGGCGCCTGTGGAGCTTGCAGGCCTCTGCAAGCTGACAGTTTGTCGATTGGCTCCACAGGAAACCTCGGAACACGCACTGTCTTCACAGTGTGCCAGTCTGCATATCGACACTGTACTACTGTGCATCTGGGTCTTCTGTCCAGCAGCGATCCAGGCACCACAGCTGCTCTGACTCTCGTACCTGTGCGGTGCTGGTCAGCAGTTCACAGAATCAACAATACAGTGCTTGTGCATCTCATGGTGTTTCCGACTTTCTTGCTTGGAACTGGTCAATCCTTGGAGCTTCCACGGGCTCTGCAGGCTCTCCAAGCTGATATTGAGATACACTGGATGAACACTGAATGGCATGGGATGCCGCCTATGTCCCTCTGGTGTTGTCCTTGCAACGTATTCGTGCTACACAAGGCATAAAGCGTTATACCTGCATGGTGGTTGTAGCTTGGCCTACTGAAGTGCCTCTGACCAACACCCACATGCGCCCAATCACTCCTCTCCCCTCCCCCCCCCCCCCCCCCCCCCCCCCCCCCACCCCCACACACACAGGACAGTGTTTCTGTTGCAGCACTACCATACTTAGCTTTGGTGCAGCCGTCAGCCTGAAGTAAGAGCAACCGTAGGAACTTGAGGACTTGGTGGACCCACTGGTGCCTGATGACCATGTCATTCTTGCATATGCCAACCACAGGTACATTACAGAGCTATCAAGCAAGCTGCATGCACTTCGAATACATGCCTGTGCAGCTGTAGTCATGCATCAGTGACGTGGCCACAGCTAGTGCAAGGCAGTGGATATGGTGCAGACACTCAGCTATCAGGCGAACAAGCTTGCAGCATCGTCCATGCAATCGTGCATGCAGAACAATGTCAGGGAGAGCGTTTGCATCGACCTTGCATGCGCTACCACGGCCGTGCACAGTGATCACTGAATGGCGTGGGATGTTCCGTAGCGTGACGCCTGCGATGTGCCCTGGCTATGCGCTGCCTTGGCTACCTGACTGCCCTGGTATCTCTGCGTGCACTGTCCAGGGAGGCGGCTGTCAGCTCGCCCGCCGATTGGTCATGCTTCCAGCTCGCTGACCCACCCGCGTGCACACAGACCAACGATGTCCATGACGGCGACGCCGGTGCGTTGCAATGCCACGCTGGCTACTCGCATCGGCGACGTTGTGCCTCAGACTCTTGAGGACACCACGGCCTGACTCAGTCTACGGAAGAGTTCCGCTTGCTCTGGATCGTGAGATCCTGCTGTGGCCCCATGTTGGCAGCGTAAGTGAGCGCGCACCAGGCAGCGCTGCAGCTCACACGGCGTCATCACGGTCTTTTCGCACGCGTAGCACAAGATTCACCTCTGCCCACGCGAGCGTCATCACCATCGCCTCGCTCGTGCAACTGCCTACAGGCGTCCGCGCGCAATCATTGCCAGCTGTCGCGGCCGCCGTGAAACCGCCCGCGCTTCTCTGCAGGGCAACTGTACCGAGCCGGTTGCATTCGAGGACCCACTTCAGGGCGTGAGCTTGCGGCGGGGCCCCGGGCAGTGCGTAATCGTCGCCGCACCCGAAGGGTTCGTGAGCGTGTCCGGCGGTGGGCTGTGGCTGGACAACGTCGTTGTGCGGCAGGGCGAGGCGGTGGCTACCGCCTCGCCCCCGACGCTTATCACAGTGGAGCGAAATAGCAGGCTGTGGCTGACATCTGCCGTGGTGCAAGGCCACGGCAACGACAGCAGCTGCTCCGGGGTCTCTTCTAGCAGCCCATTTCTCTCTCAGGGTGTGCCTCCTCCCTACCCTGTCTCTGAGACCACACTGCTGTGAGACAACACTACCAACACTGATTGGTAGTGTTGTCTCTGATGCTGTCTCACTGTGAATTTGGGGTGCCTCCAGTCAGATGTGTCAGGTTGTCAGCTGCTTGTTTGACATCGATCTCCTCTTGGTGTTATGCATGTGTGAGCTAGCTGATCACCTGATCCGATAAAGCTCCCAGTTTGCTGCACTACTGTCTCACAACACTTTGTGTGGCACATCCGGGATAGACGTGAAAGGATGGCCATGAGACAGCCACTGCAGTGCTTGCCTAGCATTGGCCATTTGCAGACCTGGCCACGCATAAACTTACCTCCCAGAGCATGCCATCTGAACAGCCCAAGTAATCTGAACATGTCATGTCATCCCTCAGCTCATTCCACATCTACACATACATGATCCACCAATGGCATGCCAGTGGCTTCTGCAAGCCTTGCTGGGCAATGCATCTTAGAATCAAGCATCACTGTGCGATGACTCAGCATCAGATCTGCAGCTGTTCGAACCCCCGTGCCCCGCTGATGCATGCCCATGAGCATGCATGAACACACCCATGCTCATGCAATGCCAGGCGATGGCAGCCAGGGAGGTGGCAATGCAGGCACCTCAATGGCACGGCTACGCCCAGGCCACTCCCAGGCCACACACCTCTGGAATGTGCGATGCACACAGCCTACCTGTCAATTCTGCTGTGCAAGGCTTACGCAACAAGATCGGCATCGGCGACATCTGCCCCGCCAAACCCCCCCCCCTCCTATCTGACACACCTCTACCACACACAGCTCACCCACAGCAGCTGCTTGCGTGTGAGATGCTACTGTTCTCTTGGTCCTCGTGGAGACTTAGGTGCTGCTCCTTGGAGCCTTGGGTGCTACCTGTCACTCCAGCTTTGTCCTTGTAGTACGCAGCACACCCACTGCACTGTCAGACGCACACATGCATGCAGACACCACATTCGCCGACCTCGGCGGTAACGCCTCCGTCGCCCTCATTGACGGCGCCACGGCATCCTTCATCAACACCACCTTTGAGCGGTGCGAGGCCGCGGCTCCCCACGCTCTCATCACTGCGCGCGGCGCCGCGGCCGCGACGTGGCTGGAGGATGTGGCCGTGCCCGGCAGCGACACCCCCGGGGGGGCCTTCCGCAGCGAGGCCGGGGCGCAGTTCTACGCCAGCGCGGCGCTGCCCGCCGGCGTGGAGGTCTTTGACGCCGACGCCGGCGCTCCGACGGCGCCAGAGGTCGTGCCGGCGCAGCCCGCCGGGACCGGCTTCGCGACGGAGTCTGAGGCCGCGAGCATTCGGGGGGTGCGTGGTCCAGCTCACCATGAATCACGCTGCCCTGCCGTGACTTGCTGGTGGTGTCACGGGGGAGGTGGTGTCCGACGTGTTGACATGTGATCGGAAGTTCCGATTCGACCCGCTGTTCTATCATGGCTGCATGGGCTTTGATACGGCTCTCCTGACCCTGGAGTCGGTGGTCCGTGGTGCGCCCTTGGTGAGATCTGGGCCCCTGAATGCTCCAGAACGGCGTCCAGATTGGACCGGGGTGCACCGGACTGGGCTGGAAGACCAAGTGCCGCTGGTCGGTGGCAACGCAAGGGACCGCGACCGGCAAGCAGACAGGCCACAGTGCAGTGTGGACAGGGCCACCATGCCGATGCCGTCACTTCCGCCGTCCCGGCAGCATACGTTCAGCCTGTGCACCTGTTGACCCACTGGTCAGCTCGCGAAGCATACGCTCCTGTGCGCTCTCAGAGGGAGGCTGCAAAAGTGCCTGAACCGCAGCACAAGTGCGACACGGGAGGCCTGCCGTGCAGGACCCCACGGCCGGCGTGCCGGTCGCCGAGCCGGGCGCCGCCGGCGATGGCGGGTTGAGCGTCGCGGCCATCATCGGCATCGTCGTCGCCGCGCTCATCGTCGTTGTGGCCGCCGTGCTCCTCACCACGCGCCGCCGCCGCGGCCACACCTTCCAGCGCGACGCCTGGGGCCTCCCGATCAACCCTGTGGTGCGTACGCCTTATCCAGCAGCATGCATGGTCGGCATGCATGTTTCCACAACAGATGTGTTCCGCAGGTCAAGTGCTGGCTGTATGAATATGCATAAGCTGCATGCATATAATCTATGCGTGTGATGATGGCTGCAGGGGCCTGCGCGGGAGCGGGCGGCGTCGGCGCACGACTTGCCGGGCCGCCGGAACAGCAGCGTCTCCACAGGGGGCCACACGCAGCCGCCAGGCTCCAAGGCAGGCGCGCCTTCCGTCGTGTCGGCACATGCGATGTCCGCGCTGTCCGACGGCCTCACCGTGAGCGCGAGCGCGCGCGAGGGCACGACCGAAACGAACAGCAGCCACGCCCTCGGCGGCACCGGGCCCTTTGCACACGTCCCCGGAGCGCCGCCGCCGCCGGGGGCCTACGTCGCGGCAGCTGACGGCAGCGTACAGCCGGTGCCGGGCCAAGGCGGAGTGTATGTGCCGGTGCAGAACCCTGATGCCGCGCCGGGCGCGCCGCATGCTGTCTATCAGCCGCCGCCTGGGCACAGCGGCCAGATGGGCGTCGCGGCAGGCGCGAGTTACGCGGGCTCGAGCATCTCCCTCGCGATGGCCCCGGGCGGGAGCGGCGGGCTGCACCAGGCGCCGGTAGTGATGCAGGCACCAGTGATCGTTCCGGCTCCGGGGGGGCACCCTGGGGGCTTTGACGGCCGCGGGGGGGTTCACCCGCAGTACGTGGGGGCTGGGTATGTCTCTGCGGCTCAGGTTGGGCCGCAGGGTAGCGCCCCGCTGCAGACAGGCCCGCTCGCGGCGGCAGCGAATTACGCCCAAGGCGGCTGGGGGGGCGGCGGCGGCGTTGGTGGTGATTCGCACCCCGGCCTCACCGCCGGGCAGGGGTGGTCGGGGCCGCAGCTGTCGCAGCCCCTGGCGAGCGGAACGGTCGCGACGGCAGCTGCGTTCGGGCCGGGCAGCTCCGCGTCGCTCGCCGGCGCCGGCCGCTGGGCGAGCCTGCCGAGCGGCTCGGACCCGAGCCGCACGCTCGAGCCGACGACCATGGGCACGACGGGCGCGCTGCTGCCGCCGGGAGTCGGTGCGTCGGCGGAGGACATGATGAACTTTGTCGAGATGCAGCTGGACAGCATTGGCGACGCGCCGGTGTTGGCAGGGTTCGTCATGCTCGGGCCGCAGGAGCGGCGCCGCGGCGGTGCGATGCCGTTCACTCGTTCTCTCACATACTCGCAGCACATGTCGCGCACAGCCCATTGAAATCGCCTGGGATGTCTGGGGAAAGGGTACACGGGAAGCTGAGTTGCTGTCACGCCAGGATCAGAGTCCAAGGAGGCCGTCGTCCGTGTGTCGATGCAGCTGTGCTTCTGGCAGTGCAGCTGTGTGGAGGTATGCACACGCTGCGCTTCAGGTGCCACACAGCGGCTGAGATGTGTCTGGCCCTTGGCGTCGTGTTGCGGACCTCCACACGCCCCCCCGGCTATCCCACCCACATCTGCTCAACACGCACTATGTTAAACATGCACTATGCGCGTGAGGTTGTGGTTGTGGGTGAATGCATGCGCGGGCTTTTTGGACAGCCTGGGTTGTGTCCTCTCTGTGGAGCGACAGCTGTGGCTTTGGTCTGTTGTGGTTGTTGTTCTTGTCGCACACCCCGCACTACCTGCGTCCTAGCTGTGTTCTTCCAACACCGCCCCGCCCAATACCGATCCCCCCCCCCCGAAACCCTGGCGCCGCGTGCAGGCCAGGCGGTGATCCAGTTTGCGCGGCGGCAGCGCGGCCGCGAGGAGGTCGCGTTCAAGTTCTTCGTGTCGCGCGCCGACTACGCCGCTGAGGTTGACCTCTACCGCAACGACGCCCTCGGGGACTTCCTGCCGATGGCGGAGGCGTACGTGGACAACGCGGACCGTGCGCTGTGCGACGCGTACGGCAACCCGCTCCCGCCATGCATCGTGATGGAGCGCGGCGACACGCTGCACGACCGCCTCCGCATCGCGCTCACCGACAAGGCCGGCACCGCACAGGTGCGGCCTGTGCAGCTCACTGTCTGGTGGTCCTGCGCAGCAAACGCCTGCGGTGCCGCCTGCCAGTTTGGAGGTCATGCACCGGGCTGACAGGGGTTTGACTGCGCCGAGGTGTTCACGCCTCCCCAGCCTCAGCGTCGCTGATTTCTCCGACGCGGCCCTGCGTTGCAAGCGCCAGGACGCAGTGGCGTGATCCCGGGGTGATGTGTGCTGTCACCCTGTCCATCTGTGCGGTTCTTTTTTTGGTCAGTCCCCGCGTGGCGCGTGCAGGTGCTGGTGAACATCGCGATGCGCCTGGGCAGTCTACACACTGCGGGATGGGTCCACCGCGACCTGAAGCCTGGCAACGTCCTCTGGCTCAGCCGCAAGCAGCGGTGGACGCTGATCGACTTTGGCCTCGCGGCGCGCACCGGCGCCGATGTCGCCGCAAGCTTCACGCCGATGTACGCCGCGCCGGAGGTTGTACGCGCGTATAAGCTCGGCAGCGGCCGCATCACCGCCGACCCGGCGCAGGACGCGTGGGCGCTCGGTGTCATGGCGTTTGAGCTCCTTACCGGCAAGCCCGCGTTCGACAAGTTCGAGGGCCACGCGACCGTGCGCTTCTTCCCCCCACTGCTTCGGCTGGTACCACACCTGCGATCGTGCTTTACCATCCGCGTCCGTTAAGCATGCCCTGCATGCCCCCCCTAAGCATCCCCCACCCCCTCGTCCCGTGGGGTTGCACATCATCTCACGCATACACCCGTTCTGCATACATGCATACGGTCTTCTGCGCCTGACTTTCTCCTGCGCACCGCTCCAAAACAGCGACGCCAGCATCATGGTGCGCGAGCCGGTGCGGATTCGTACCCCCAGCACGCAGCACGCACGCCTGCGTGGCGAAGCGGCCGGATGAGCACACCGCAGCTGCTGACCATGATGTCCTGCGTGGGGGGCTGCAGGTGCATGCTGTGGCAGCGCCACAGCACACTGCACGGCTGCGCCGTGATGAGCACACCACGACCGCTGACCATGACGTCGTTTCTGGGAGTGTAGGTGTACGCGCAGCTGCTGGGAGAGGCGGAGCTGCCGTGGGAGGGCGGCCGGCTGACGCTCGAGGTGCAGCGGCAGCTCGGAGTCTTCCGGCGGCCGGTGCTGCAGCTGCTCGCGCGCGAGCCTGGGGACCGCATCTCGCTGCGCCAGTTCGCTCGCGACTGCGAGTCCATCTTCGACTCGCCGTCCCTCGTGAATACCGCCCCCGCCGCCCCCGACGCGCCCGACGCCCCTGCGCTGTAGCCGCACCCCACCCGCTGCCGACGCGTACTGGTGGCGCCGCTGCATCCACCCTTACATGGCCGACGCGGCCCGGCCCTGAGTCGACGTGGGCGGCCGCGCAGCAGACGGAGCTGGCGATGAACATGCCTGCGGCGGAGCTCCGTGCCACTTTCACCGCCATGGCGGTGGCCCGCCAGGCATTGGCCCATGCTGGTGCACAGAACAAAGGTGAAGGCGGAATTTTTGGACTGGTTGGCACAGCAGCACCGGCTGATGCACCAGTGCTGTGGGCATGGGTGTTTGCGCTACACGCAAGCACGATTTGGGTGGCCTGGTGACACAGTGTCGAGGGCACGGCGGTAGGGGCCACCGCACAGCAGAGATGCAGCCCCTGGCACTCGGTGGGCGTATCTGGAAGTAGCGTTGGGTCGTTTCGCAGCATATGTAGGTCTGCCATCCAGACGCTAGCCCCAGATATAGATCGGGAGTGTTTTATGTGATTGGGCCGGAGCACCCAACACTGGCTGCCAGTGGCCAGCAACTGCTCTGGGGCTGCGAGCGTACTTTGAGACAAGTGTGTGAATCGTGTAGAGAGGTGGGCAACGCAGGGCGCCTGCGCGATGGTGCCAGAGCAGGCACGGGCACGGCTGTGCTGTTCAATAACTGCGGCCGCGGGCTGCTGAATGTTGTCCTGGCAGTGGCGCAGGTGGTCCAGCATCAGTTGACATATCACCTGAGCTACGGTCATTGCATTGCAGTGCGCCGATATAGATTTGCAACGGTCCAGGACGGGTCAGATCTGAGGTGAATCGGCTCGTGTCGGGAGCTGCTTTTATGGTACAATGCACTGCGCATGGTGCTGGGCGGGCTGCCCGAGATGGCACTGTGTGTCCGAGAGTGATGTCAAGCCCAGCCCGGGAGTACTGACAGTGGTTGTTTGCGGATCGGCGGAGGTTGGTGTGGGCCGCGGTGGCGCCGAGATACGACCCGGGGTCGAGCGATACGCACGTGCACCTCTTCACAGATGCAAGCCTCTTTGAGCTGTGGGATTCAGTGAGCAAGGGCTGCTTGCGGGAGTGCACGCGGTCCTCTTCGCATGCCCGTATGCGCATGCATCGAGGAGGTGCCACATGCATGGTGCAGTTCAGCCCGGGCAGTGCCATCATATCGACAGTCAGGCGCAGACCCCCTGCTAGGGTCTGACTCAGACCGTCTTAGTGATTTGCTTGGGTGTCAGTTTGTGGGTCTTGTGGAGGGTGGCGGGCAGGCTGTGGGGGGCCTGGCACACGACCACCCTATCCAACCCCATCAAGTATAAGGGTTGTACAAGTCGCGGCCCTGCTGACGACGTGTTTGGGGATGATTTAGTGGGGAACCTCATGGGAGAGGAGATAGACGGCACCCGGGGAGGGTCCTTTGATGCCTTCAGATGTGGCATGACCCCTCTGTGTCTCTCGGCGGTGATGGTGATGCTGTAATTTCACGTGGTTTGCTATCCAGGCGGTGGTGTCGGCTCTGCAGCTCCACTCGGGTGAACACAGCATTTTCAAGGATGTGCTCGTAGCCGCGGGAAGGTGCTTCCTTGCTGTGCTCAGTCTGAGCAGGACGAAGTGTGCAGTCCCATCCAGGCACAGCCGCGCAGAACAACTGTGGCGTGCCAGTCGCCGCAGTCTGGCGGCGTGCATGTTGGCCCTCTCGACCCTGTTTGTCAGGTGGCATCCGTGCTTGTACCACTCTCGGTCCTGTTTGCGCCGGTCACGCACCCAAAGGAAGACTGTTTCTTTACGTCAGAGGGCCTGGGAGCAACAAGAGTGCATGTATTTACAAAGGACAGAGGCCGGGCATGCAGCCGGTGCTTGGGATCCACTTGCAAACCCACACACTCCTTCATGTGACTAGGCCGGGCACAAGCTCGCACCACAGCCCTGCCGGAAACACCTGCCAAATATTGAAATGTTGGGATTACCGCCCGAGTGCATGTATGCTTGGCTCTGAACGTGGCGTCAGATGCAACGCCCTGCCCTGGCAATGGGCGTGTGCGGAGTCCCCTTGCTCACTTCCGTGGGCCCTCCTGCCTGACTCGGAGCACAAGCCACTTGAAACCAATGCATACTGCTCCGACTGCAGGGCATGCGCTGACCGGGAACAGTCACGCGCCGCACGCTGCTGGCTTCGAAGGACAGACCTTCGAGTACCAGAACCGAAGGTTCCCGAACAAAGTGCAGCGTGTAGCCACTGCCGCTGCCCATGTGTCATGGTGAACCAGCACGACTCAAACGCAGCCGCAGGCGCTGGCCCTGCACAAGTCCAAATTGTATTTCCAATGGAGCAGGCATGTGCATTAACGCGCCTGTTTCAGGTGTGAAATTGCCTCGTACAGTGCATCGCCAATTGATCAATGGCCTCCACTGTGGTCCATGTTTGCACACAAACCGGAAGGATCTAGTGCGGCTTCTACGAGATACGCACAGCAAGCGCTTGATCTGACGTCTCTCAGGGCGCAGATGCCAGCACGGTGGTGCCACACAAGCACTTCTGGCGCGGGGTGAGAACTTCCGTAAGGAGCGCGTGCGAAGTCTCGAGCTCGACTCAGAGCCCGGTGACATGCTGCACGAACTTCACAGGCGAAAACATGGCCCATGCATGTTCGGAGAAGATGATACGTCAACGGCTCATCACCGGTTCGCGCAGCGGTTTTGCGTACTTGTGCGCCAAACTAATTGCGTCAGCATAGAATGTCGGTCCGTCATGACGTCGACGCGTAACCTCCTCGACCCCACCAGCAGTGCAGCATGCTGCGCCCGTGCTGCGGACGTGAATCACAGCACGACGCTACAGTGCACAGAACAACGGCACATTGGTGCCCTCGCAGGGTCGTGACAAATACAATACCCTGGTGGCCCACTAACAAACCGATATCAAAGCATGGATGCCGCAATATGTAAGGCTCGCCAAACAGGCAGCAACAGGCGCCTTGTCCCACTGAGACCACAGCACGGGCGCTGTTCTGGCAAGGCACACAATCTAGCCGGCTGAGTGTTGTGATTACAACAGCTCCCGTCATGCATGATCCTGGAGTCTGTGAAAGCAAAGTAAATCCGATCCACTCTCCCAACTTGAACACAAAAATTAGCCCAGCACCATCTCCGCTCGGCGCCAGAGTTGTGCAGGCAGAGCAGCAAAGATTGGGCACAGTAGCCACGCGGGACAGTCACATATGGTAGCAGCGCACGCAAACCGTGGTGTCATCCGCAAACGCCCGCTCCCACTTTCCCCACAGATCATGTAGATTGCGGCAGACCGCCAAACCCGCCAACATCCTCCTGCGCTCAAGCAGGCGCCCCTGTGCAGAGCACGCATATTCAAACCCGGCCCCATCCGCATCCAGATGGTGTGCAACTCCCACCTGGACCCTGACGCACACACAAAGCACGCGGCGCCTCCGCTGCGGCCTGTCAACGCCCGAACAACTCAAATTCACACAGACAAAACAATTCAACACACTCCTTATTCAGCCTCGGCGTTGCGCGTGGTGGAACACCCGCACAGAGGCATAGATATCCATATAATACAAGCAGAGCTCGCATCCAACTCGCGCGCCCGGCTCGGCGAGTGCTTGAAGGTCAGTTCAACTGCCACAGCGCAGCATGACCGCAGCACCACGGCACAGCCCCCCCCCCCCCCCCCCCCCCCCTCTTCACACCCACCACGTGCCCCTCGCCGCAACACACACTGCAACCCACATGAATGAGCATCATACATAATGACAGCACCAGCAAACCCCATAGTTCCCCCCGCCAACTCAAAACCTCCAGTGACGCAGGCCGTACTCCACACAAATTCATCAGACGGGGTCGCAACTGGCCGCCGAGAACCACTCTGCCGCGGGCGCCCGCCCGACGCAATCGCGGAGGTCAGCACGCCATGTCCACGCAGCCACATGCCTGTCCCTCCTGCCCGTTGCCCGCACCAATCGGCACCCTGGGGTCCCCAGTAGAGAGCATCCTCTGCACACACAAGAGCCGAAGTACTCTCCCGGCGTTTAAAACTGATCCCCAGTGCCGGAGCCCCCCCCAAGGCCCGAGACTCCCCCCCCGAGCCCGGAGCTCCGGCGCCCGAGGCTGAGCTGGCTGTTCTCCTCGTTCAACCGCGCGAGGAAGTCGGAGGGTTCCCGGCCGAGGGAGCGCATGCCGGGCAGCAGGCTGCCGGCGAGCGACAGGTCCATGAGGCTGCTGGTGGGGTCAAGCAGGTGGTCCTCCGAGCCGGCGCTGCCGATCATGCATGAGGACGGGACGCCCGTGAGGGAGGGTGCGAGGTCCTGGAGGTCCTGCCGCGCGCTGTGGCGGCCGTCGTGGCGGCCATCATGGCGGTTACTCCTGGAGGGAGCGCTCTGCAGCAGCACAGCTCTGCATCAGGCGGTGAGCAGTGGGGATCTGCGCCGTCGCCTGCTCAGCAGAGGAATATACAGCGCAGTGGAATGGAAGGGTAACCCAACAGGCAATGTGTACGTGCTGCGCCTCGCCTCGACTGCGCAGCGCACTGCCTCGAGACGATAGTGCAGATAATATTACGTTATGATGATTTCTGGCATGAGGCATCAGACATGGTGGAGGAGCATCGAGGTACTCAACAGGGCATACTAGGCAGCACAGGCTCGCCGTTAGTCAAGGGATCAAATTGGACACATTATGTAACCAAAATCCGCAAACTTTAGCCCGCTTGGCTACTCTGCACCAACGCAACGGCAACACCCAGCAAGTACCAGCACCCCAAGTATGCAAGCACTCGGATGTGCACCCGGATGGCACACAGTTGACACATGTTGCAGGTTCCGGCGGTAAATCGTCCCAGAACAAAACCTGGGGAGCAGAGCAGCAGGCCGCACCTCGGCACTTGGTAGGCCTGCCGTGGGGGCCACCCACCGCGGCTGATAGCTCACGGGCAGCTCCATCCCGTTGCCGGCGCCGCACGCAGAGCGCGAGTAACTGCCTCCGTCGGGCGTGTACGTACCGCTGCCGCTCTGCCGCGGCGGCATCCACGGGGCGTCGGCGGCGCCGGAGCGCGGCGACTGACCGCCGTGGCTGTTGCCGACGGGCGACGCGGCGCCGCTCATGGAAACGTCAACCGACTGGGCCTGGGGCAGGCTGGATAGGGAGTTACGTTGCTCTGGGGGGGAAGTGTGCGTCGGCCGGAATTCGGCGCCGCACAGCATGAGGCATGATTCCCGCTGCAGCCTCTGCACAGCACAATGCCGTTGCATGCATGACACAGCCATACCGTCAGGTAGACAGCCAGATGCGCTGCAGCAACGCGAGTGCACCCGGCATTCTACTGGCGGAGGGAGAGGGGGGGAGGGGGGGAGGGGGGGGGATCAAATTCTTGTCGATGGTGGTGGACAAAACAAACAAACAGGAGTTTTCTACGCAGGCAACGCGACCAGCTTTCACCGCACCGCCACGTATTCACACTCAACAAGCCCGCATGACAGTCATCACGGTGCCGCGCAGATTGAGTATCACACACATGTACAAAGTTGTGATGTGAGTATATCACACACGAGCGGCGCCTCACCTCCAGCTGGTCGTCAAGGTCCCGGCTGGTGCAGTACGTCGCCCGCAGGCTCGCGGCGCGCGCCTCCGCTGTCGCCTGCGACGCCCCCCACCCCACCACCGGCTCCGACGCCGCACCGCCGCTCGCACCGCCACTGCCGGAGTTGTGGTGTGCGCGGATCAGACTCGCGCGCCCCGACGGCATCGCGTCGATCTCGCCACTGCCGGGCAGCTGCCGCGGGGCATCCGCGTCGCCGTACTCCGTCTTGATCCGCGCTGAGCCGTACCGCATGCGCTGCTGCTGGGACGTGAGGATGCTGCGCGCTGAGCGCGAACTCCCGGTCGCGCCGGTCGTGCCGACGGCGCCGTTGCTGACACACACCGGCGCTGACACATCTCGGCCGGCCGCAATCTGGCTCTGCACGAGCGAGAACGTCCGCGGGGAGAGGATCTCTGACTCGGACTGCGACAGCTGCGTCAGGCCGGACAGGTTGCGCTGGATCGGCTCGGACAGGGCCTTGTGCCGCATGCTGGGCACGCTGCGCGTCGTGGTACCACCACTGCGGCCGGCGCCGGGGCCCCGCGGGGGCTGGGGCTGGTGATGGTGCATCGACGGCCCGGCGAATGCGGAGGAGGGGAAATACTGGAAGGCGGCGCTGCCGGCGGCGGCCGGGCTGCCGGTGTCCGGGGGCCGCGCGCCGCCGTTCGTGTTGGGCGATTCTGTCGGCGGGAGGTAGCAGTTGGTCATGAGCTGGAATGCGAGCGGCGACGCAGGCTCCCACGTGTTGTTGCGTGGTTGCTGCTGCGCCTGCTGCGGCGGCGGCGCGTGCAGGCGCTTCAGGCTCTGCGTCGCGCCGAGCAGCGGGCCCGTCTCCTCGTGGAAGTCGCCCGTGTAGCCACGACCGCCATCGAAGAAGGCCCGGCCACTGTCCCCGCCGCTCACGCTGCCGCCGCGCGTGCTGCGCGTTAGGGACAGCGGAGACTGCGGCAGCCCGAGGGGCACCGAGCGCGCCGCCCGCATCGTGTCCCCAAACGTGTCTGGGGACACCTCCCCCGTCACGTCGCACGAGGTCGTGCCGGTGAGGCTTGTGGACTCACTCATGCGCCGTGCTGGGGAGCCGCGCGGCGGCAGCGCACGCATGCGGCCCGACGCGGAGCGCACCGGCGGCAGCGGCGCCGTCGGCGCGCGCACCATCGCCGCAGGGCTGCGCGAGTGGCGGCCGTTCTCTTGGAACGGGTACCGGAAGTTGGTGCGGGCGGAGGGTCCACGCAATGCGATCGCCGCAGCATCATACGCCCGCGCGGCCTCCTCTGCAGTGTCAAACGTGCCCAGCCAGCGCCGGGTGGAGCGTGTCGGGTCGCGGATTTCGGCTGCCCACTTGCCCCACGGCCGCTGCCGCACACCCCTGTAGCCGCTCCGGTTCTTGTTGGGGTTGTCGGCGGCCTTGCCGACGACTTCGGTGGACTGAACAATCTGGATAGCGATGGCGGGGGCCGTAGGGCCGCCGGCGGCAGCCGCAGCCGCAACGTGCGCGTAGGGGTTGAACATCGGCCCCGCATCCTCCACGTGGCCGTGGTCTGGCGGCGCGTAGCGATTGCCATCTGGAACGGACATGGCGGCGTTGGCCGTGGCCCTGTGGGCACAGAAATGCCTCGGCTGTGGCTGCTAACCTGGGCCGCGTGGGGCACTGGCGGTGGACCTGTACAGCAAACTCCGGGGTGAACAGCCGGTTACAGCGTGACCTTACTTGAGTACCAGGCCAGAGTGGGTTTCTGGGGGCCGAGCGGAGGGGGAGGCAGATTGGTCAGGCAGTGTCAGGAAAGCAGCCAGAGAAGCAGCCTGTCTCTGCAAGTGCAGAACCACGCAGTGTGTCATCTGGATGTCACTCTCATAACTGTAATTTGAAATGGGACTCGCCTTGAGATTGGCCTCATGGTGATGTGAAACGCAACACCCCGTGTGCGAGAATGCGCATGCTCGCCAGCTTGATGCCGAAAAACATGTGCTTACTGTGATGGTGATGGCGAATGCAGGGCCAGGTATTGGCGGCGTGGTCTGCACAGTGGGTATCTCCCGATGGCGGGGTGCGAGCCCCTACATAACGGCACGTCAGGGGCCAGGCACACGGAGAAGCCCTACTCTTTGGATGGATATTCTCGCGTGGGAAGGACTGTGGGTCGCTGCACTCGCTCTGAAGAGTGCGCTGCTTGTGCACAGTCTCTCCTGCGGGCGACACGAACGAGGCGTAACGGTCAGCAAGAAGCACTGCCTGAAAAAAATATTATTTTTTCACATCCGCTACGGAAATCTCTGCTAATCTTTGGCTACAATGTATACGGAATGATGTGCTACGGGCGCGTTCGCGGCATAGGCGGAGATGCGACTGGACAGTGGACATAAACGCTGTCCGAGGCGCAAGCTGATGTAAGGCCAGCAGCTACTTTAAGCAACAAGAATCATAGGAGCTGCGCTGTTTCAACAATGCGTGAGCCGCTTGGCGTCGGAGGAATGATGTAACAACGTGACCGAGCCTGGCGAGGCCATGCTGATGGCAATTGCCAGGTGCGAGAAGTGCTGCCTTGACCGTCATATCAACGCATATCTGATCAAATGCCTCACAATATATCATTCTGAAAGTTTCTCCCGTACAAACAGTGCTGCCCAGGGGGGTGGTAAATGCCTTGCCCTCTTGCGAGGCCTCCACACAACGATTAACGTCTGCAATCACGACGAGAATCAAGAAAAGCTAAAAACGTATATCTTGGAGGGACGCCTGTGAAAGCCAAGAGGCGCGCATTCGTAAAATTTCCGCCGAGGAAATGAACATCATGCACCGCGAGGTGACGCAGTGGGTGACGACCAGATATGAAGAGCGGTCCATCGTCAGCCAAAGTGATATAAATATTGACATTCTCTCAAGTAGGAGTTGTCTGGCGTCAATAAGGGCGTTCGGGCAGCAAACGGTAGAATCACGAGCAGTTGCAAGTTACGGGTCCAAGCTGGGTCGGGAACTGACACGATAGAGCTATTGCCTGAATGCAGCGATCACGGCAGAGAGTCACACCTTCAACCTATGCGATGTTGCAAGTTGGTATCCTGATCGGTTATTTCACTTGGCTCGCAGAGGCAATTCACTTTCGGTGCGTGTCCATGGAAGCTTGATGTACTGTAGACCATACAACGCTCCTGCAATGTACTGATACCACGTGAAACACTGATTTGCAAGAGAACCAGCCGTTTTCTTGTTTGTGAAACGTGCTGCACTGTGCGGAGCTTGTAGACGTCGAATTACGTGTCGTTTAGTGGCGACAAGCACAAAGCATCTCCATGCTGCAGCAGCTTGGCAGCGACATGGTTTTCCGCATGATCTAAGAAATCCATAAGCTCGAAGACGTGGTAGGCTTGCTGAAAAAGTGATAGCTGCATCGTTATCTCACACGTGTCCTCGGGTCGCGGTCGGCAGTGCATCCGTCAAACACTTGATCAAAGGCTGTGCACCGTCGCCATCCGTAGCGTAGCCATGCAGGTCACCACGAACCAAGAAGCTATTGATGACAGGACCATGCGCATCGAGGTATGTATCCTCTGGCCTGTTCGGACCCATCGTCTGGGTCGGCGCTTCCTACAAAATGGTGGGCATGGATCCAGTTCACCTTGTTTGCTTTTTCCAATATACCAGAAACCATGGTACAACGGGAAATTCGATCCCTTTGCGCTGCTGCCACTATTGAATATGCAGCTGAAAGTTGTAACGTGGTACGCCTGTCCGCATGCAGCGCGCGGACGTCGTCGGCTCCGGCTACATCCAGTTTCCACCACAGAAAGCATTTTCCGAGCAAATTGAAGTCCAGCCTCCAACTGTGTCGGTGCGCTCATCGTACCTCGAACGTGGTTGACCCAGATGTCGACTTCAAAACCCGCACAGCCTGGTCGTATTTGAGCACATTTTTAGCATGGAATGTGTAGTTCTTCATCTCAGCAGAATTTTGTGCAAGTGTTGGGGCGGTCGCATGTGGTTGGTGCAACGTTGTTGAATCGCGGTTGTTCTGCCGGTTCACAGCATTGATGCCTTTGCAGCATGAGGCATTACCTGAGATGTATAACAGTGGAAGAACAGGATATGCTGCACCAGGACGGCAATCAGCGCAGGTTCGTTCACCTCAACTTCTTCCTGACCATCCAATCTCTGCGGTGTTACCCACCGCATATTCAGAAGGTTCACTCAGCCACTCTGTATCGGTCCTCTAAATCCCTTTCCGCTGCCTCGTGATGATGACATGTCTGTGCCACGTTTTGATCCGTGTTTTGATTCTGTGATATGGATTCTTCCGCCAGCCAATGCAACTTCTCACCTATACGTGGTGCATCCCCAGCTCTGCACCAGGACACATCCCAAATATTTTACCATGGCTTTCATTTTGATTCGCAATTCTGGCTAGGTCTGTTCACTACTCTCTTTCATGTCGGATGTAATCTTGCACCAAACTGGCGAATGTACCTATCATGTTGGCTTCTTGCGTTGCAGCCCTTTCTACACTGCTGCCCTGCGCTGGTCATCTGTCATGTTTCATGGGTCAATACAAAAACGATAAGATGCTCCGTTTCCGATTTAGGCCTGGTTCGGGTTCTGGTGGTAGGAGAAAATTTCACGCCCACACAATACTGGCTTGTAGATGCATCATCGCTGTTCACCACAGGACAGGCTGCTGTGCAGGTGCCATATGCACCAAGGCCAGCCGGTGCGGGATCCTATGCTCCCCGACCGACCGCTGCAAACGCAAGACCTGCCCCACAGCAAACAGCACCATCCCACGCCACGTCTCGATCAGGTTCTGGCATGCGGGGCGCACACTCTCCGGCAACAGGTGGATATGCCGCTCCCCAGAATGGGCGCGGAGATGCCCCCCGCGGCAACGGCTACGCCTCCGCTAATGGAATGGACCCCTCTGCGGGGAACTCATACCGTGGCCCTGCTCCTGCACGTGGCGCTGGTATGGCGTCTGGACGGGGCGGCCGTGGGACAACTGGGCGTGGACCGTCGCAGAACATGGCTAGGTGTGTGCTTGACTACTGCCAACTGGCCATGCATGTGAGCCCTGTCCGTCGCCACAGTCTTCTGAGCCTCATCTCAGGTGAATGTGATGTCGGCAGTGGCTTGACGTCGGCAATAGATCCAAGTCGACTAGGGATTTGTGGGTTTCGTCAAGTATATCAATGGCCTCGCTGAATTTCCGTTTTTTCATTGAGTGGTGTGTTGTGTGTGGCGCATTCGTGACACCAGTGCTCTGGCTATACGTCTCTAGGCATGCATGGCATGGGCAACGGGGCAGAGTGTGATGTCCGTCGTGGTGCTGCAGGCAGGGAGGTACAGGAGAAGCTCCGATGCAGCACCGCAGTGCGAGCGGCGGCGGCGGCGGTGCTGCACCCATGCACTCCGCTGCTGGCCGCGGCCGTGGTGGAGGCTACGCGCAGCAGCAGCAGCAGCAGCAGCGGCCAGTCATGGAGCGGGCGCCTGTGCAGCCGTATGCGCCTGCGGCGAGGCCGCCCGCTCAAGCTCGCCCGGCAGCGCCTCGGCCGGCAGCTCCGGCCCCGCAGGCGCCCCCCTCGCTGCCTGGCAGCAACGAAGGGGACGGCGTCCTGACGCGGTCGCAGCTGAAGCGGCTCCGCAAGAAGAAGCGCGATGGCAAGGCGTAAGAAGTGTGCATGTGCGAGGCCTGGGATGTCGCCTCGTAAGTCTGGGATGGCGCCCTCATGGGCGAGGAGGAGTTGGCGGTGTGTCGATTCGGAGAGTTTGCGGGGTGGCGTAGTCCCATCTTCATCCCGACATGAGACGGGCCGCGTTGACATGCTTAAAACGATGTGGCTATTTCTAAATGGACATCGGCAGTTTCTCGAGTGCTTGCAATGCCTGATGCCGCGTATCTGAGGAATATTTGCAACAGCGCTGTGCCTGGGCGGAAGCGGCAGGCAGGCTCTGCAGCATCTTATAAGTTGTGTGTGGTGATCCCAGGAGGACCCGCTGCGTGCCTCGCCGCGCATCACCTCGGTGCACGGGCATGATTTCCGGGTATCAGGCATCTCACAGGCCCAGGTTTGAGGCCCATGGCGCTTTAAAGCTTGACAGCATGTTCACTTGTGCCCCCCCCCCCCACCACACACAGATTTTTCAAGGAAGAGGTCCAGGGTTGAATGGGCCCCGGTTGTTGCATTGGCGTAGTTGACTGAGGACCGGCTGACACCTTGCCACCTTGCTGTCCGTAGTCTCTGCTCTCTCTCTCTGCTCTCCGTCCCTGGCGCTGCTCTCTGCTCCCTGTTTGCTACCTGGAACTCATGGTAGGTGGTGGTGCTGTCTGCGGCTGCAATATTGCGGGTGATGGCTTCCTGGGTGCCTGCATTCCTGAGCCTCCGTCCTTAGCCTGCGATATGAAGATACTGATCATTGGTAGTTCTCAGTGCGTTGTGATGTTTGACATATGCACCACGATGAGGTACAGGCCCGCTTTGGTGCGATGACTGATTCATCTTCTGTGCGATGCAATATGTTTCACCTTCGAACCATTCAATCTCATCTGCTGCGAGATGATTCTCATGAACGGAGCAGACGCGCCCGATGGCCATGGGTATCCTTTCTACAGTTCTCCACCACCTTGCATCCGCAATTCAGGACTTACATACTTTGCCTCTACCCCGCTATGGTATCTGATCAGGATTGAGAGCGCCACGTGCGCAATGTGCAGGCAACACCAGCGCTCGACGGCGGAGCAGTGTGGCAGTCGCGTGATGCATCCTGCTGTGAGGTGCCTAGTTCACAGTGAAAATACGGAACGTCACAATCCGACGCGGAGTTTTCGGACGTCAGCAGCGGCTCTTAACGAAGTGATTACTTGTGATTGGTCCGTTTTCATTGTGAATTATGACATGCCCCGACATTCTTGACATCCGCTGGTGGAGCTGGTGGCAATGAACTCGAGATCTGTTCATGAACAGCCCATCAATTGCCACGATACCGCGGTACATATCTTGAGACACACCATGGATCTGGCCAGATCAGCAGCACTTGCAGTGCCTGTCGTAACAGTGTCGTTACATGATCGACCACGGCCGTCTCATCTGTCTCTGGCCAGACGTACACCGCAAACATGGCCAGTGTGCAAGTACTCCGCAAACATCTCTACTTCACTGCCGCCATGGCACGCCTGTTCCGGAAGTCAAGAAGAGTACAGACGTGCACCGCATGCACGGTCCTGGCGCAGAGCATGCATTGCACACGTGGCAGTTGATGTGCATGCATGTTCACTGTGCGCATGTATGCTGTCAGGCTGCTGCCACTCAGCAGCACTGAGGCTACAGATCTGATGCAATCGCACATGAACGCAAGCAAATGCAAATCAGACGGACGAAAATTACAAAAAAAGACTTTGAAGAGGCAGGATGCATCACACAGTGTTACAGTGCACCACCATCGATGTGATCACGTCAACACAGATGAAATGAACTGACTGTCCAACTGGCCATGAAACATGAGAGGGTCCGAGCACATGTTGGTGTGCCCTGTCCTGCTGCACACTTATCTCTACAGATAAACTCCTAGTACCAACCAGTTTCTCACACAAGTACTAGTGCAGCTGCAGCTGCAGCATTCATATGGACAACTAGGGCCCCTTCATCAACAAAGAATCCACTAGTTCATCTGTTTGTTTTCGCTGTGGCCATGGGCAACCAGATGTTCGTCATGCTCTGCTGCAACTGGCTGGGCCCACCCTCATGAGGGCAGCTGAACCATGCATTTGCAGGAGCTGAATCATTGCTGTGTGATGCATGCTGTGTGTGATGCATGCTGTTGCTGACGGTTTTGTTGCAGCTGACCTAGATTCCTGAGGCAAAGGTTTTCAACTACAGCTGTTCTGGCCATGAAGCGAGTCCACAGAGGTGTGCTCAAAGGTGTGCTCAAACCTCTGCGGGGAAGGGAGTGGAGGGGATGGCAGCACGGGCAGAGGGGCCATAAATGGCCTTTGGTGCCATAGATGGCATTTCAGCTGGAAATCTATCTGTTCAAGATGTGTATCACACCACCAAGGGACAGCACACATTGCAGCACACTTATATGACATGACGTGTGTGATATTATAAGTCATTCATACAGCCCTGAACTGCATGTAAGTTACAGCACGCTGGCTTAGTCATCACATTCTGCCTCAGCTTCGCTTCCCCAGCAGCTGCCACTTCTCAGCCATGTACATGGCTTACAGCGGCGAGGGTTACCTGCCTCTTCACAGGGCCTTCATCTGCATCTTAGTGTACATGCATGTATGGCCTGCCTCCATCAACTTGAGTCTGCGGAATGCATCAATTTAAAGGGCAGCCGAAGGGAGCGGCCCCAGGTCTGTCCAACTGAGCCATCAGCCTCGCGCCACCTGACCCACAACTGACTGCGACCATGTGTATGTAAGAGGTGGAGTCACCATGTCAATGGTGCACACCGACAAGCAGGTCCCGCAAGCAGGCCCCAGGCCCCGCCAAGCTGGCAACTCATCTTCACTTCACTTTAAATCCAGGTCTCAAACTATGCTTTAAATTGGCTTGAGCAGAGGACAGCCTGCATTGCACGCCACTCTCTCTGTCATCACCAATGACAAATACACATGCAAAGTGGTTGGTCTGAGTCTGGTGGCTGCACATTTCCTGTGGTGCTACACTTCCTCCTATATCACATCCTGTTAGAGTCTCCACTTGGTCTTCTTCAGGTGCCTCGCAGTCATCACCCCTGCTCTACAATACCCCCCCCCCCCCCCCCCCCCCCCCCCCGAGTGTCCGGAAAAGCGAAGCAATTCTGAACACACTTAGCCGTATCCCGAAGAGGACATTGACGACTCCGAATGCCTAGGACCACATGCAGAAGGGGCAATCCACCCGGAGGGGGGGACAGAAACCCAGGTGGTTTACCTGGGTCAAACAAACGTGTCCACAGGGAACCTGTGCAATGGCGCAGGCTCACGTACTTTGACCACATTATAAAGATTACACACGGCTATTACGGCTATGCAATCATGCATACATACACAGCATCCGGAGGACTTGACATTGTACACAGGCGCACAACACATGGCCGCTCTCACTGCCCCGACTCCCAAATCCAACAGCCAGCGACCTATATGCAGATGAGAACTACGCCGTGGGAGGCTCAAGCAGCCGGGTCTGAAGCCCCACTGTCCATACACCACCGCAGCCGTATGCATGGCCACGCTTCACTGCAACACCTGGCGCGCGCTCATGCCAACGCTGCGGCCATCATTGCTACCCAGTTGAACAATTGCGCGTTGGCGCGGCAATCCACCGTGTTACATCAGGCGGCCACACGGGAAAAAAAAATGCTGTTCGCAGAGGAAACAGCCTCGCCCATGGGCACATGGTTGCTGAAGCACCACAGCCACTTTCGAATCTCCACCACATCAGCCACGGTGAAGCGGAACGGCAGCTCACCCGCAGCTCACCCCTCCCCTCTGACGCAGCACGGCTGCGCTTCTACTCCCGGCACTGGCAGCCCGGCAACTGTAGCCACCCCCGCCCGGGACTTGCGGCACACCTTCCTTGGGCTTTGCAATCATAAACAGTAGCCCCTGCCGAGCACTAGGCCTGACCCAACATAAGAAAAACAGGGTCGAAACGAAAAATGCACAAATCCCCGCCATCGTTCCGGGGACATGGTCGCGAATACGCATGCTGTGCATGGCCACGTGTGCTGCAAAGCTGACACAGCCTGCTTTGCGGCGCAGCATGTCCAGCACTCAGACCCTACAGGGGCCTTGTCCCCCTGCACTCTCCCCGTGGGCGCCTGTGGCCACCTGCACCGCTTCACTCAGCTCCACATGATGATCCCCAACCACCATCCACGAGTCCAGGTGGAATGCAGCACAGAGGTGGCCCGCATCGCTGCACCGGACAAAGTCATCCTCTACCATCGGCCACTGCGCATGCATTGCGCCACCGCTCCGCACCTCCACGGCTACCGCCGAATGCAATGAGAGCCCTTCAGCCACTGCCGCGCGGCCATTGTGCAGCGCACGCCGCACGTCCCGCAGCACCCCACCCCCGCCACCCCTCTGCCGCGCCAATTGGGGGTGATAGATGACCAGGCCCAGCGCGGCGGGGTCGCCACTGCGGCCATCCCCACTGCACCCCCCCTCACCGCTGAGCTTCGACTCGACCGCTCCGCTGCCCTCCTTTGCGCTCCCGCCTACCGGCCGGGAATAGCCAATACGCACCTCGTACATACAAACCCGGCCGACGCAAGCGAGGGATGATGCCGCGAGCACCGCGGCGAGGGTGCGCGGCAGCCGCGGCAGCCACAGCGCGCCCAGCGCGCGCAGCTCAGCACGCAGCGGCGCCGCGTCGGCGGACTCGAGGTGGTCCTCACACGCCCCCCACGCCTCGGCGGTATCGAGAATGTGGAACGGCACATTTGCGGAGAGGGCGGAGGGGGGGCGCGGGGGGCTGCGTGAGGGGGCGCGGCTGGACAGGCGACCGGGGAAGAGCAGTGGCAGATGGGGTGGCTTGACTGGGTGCCACACCGGCTCCAGGGCGCGCTGCAGCCAGTGCGGTGGGAAGCGGCGGGAGAGGAGCTCCAGCAGGGGCTGGAGCAGGTTGAGGGTGGGTGGCCGAGTGGGCTGGTTCTGGCTGTCGTGGCCTTGGGGGAAAGCAATCGTGTGCATCAGCCTGCAACATTGGGCAGGGTTACCGCGCATGCCTTCACCAGGACCAGGGTTCTTCCTGGTCACAGCACGCACAGCATGCACAGCACACGGTGCCTCCTTAAGTCTTGGGCCGAGAAATCAGTGTGGTGCAACATGATGATGCCGTTGCACCTGAAGACAATCATTCCCTTTCGCAGATCTATGGTGCCAGGGCGGCTGTCCTGGGGTGTGTGGGAGGGCCGCAAAACCCAGAGGTGAGGGAAAATCACACCTGTGTAGCCAGTGCTTGAGGCGTGGGGCTGTGGCCAGGGAGAGGTCAGGGGGGGCTGTGGTCGGCGCCCAGTGGGCGTCCGCACCCCAGGCGCCGCCGCCGCAGAACTTGGCCCCAAGCAGCTCCCCCGCGGCCGCAACGCATGGAGCGCATGTGTGGCCCTGAAGACAGACACTCCCTATGATTGGTCATTGCAGCTGAACACGCCTCCTGTCATTCATGGCCACTGGAAACTCGACATGAACTTTGCTGTGAACTGCGGAGCCTTTTTGATCGAATAACATGCATGTAGTCACAACAGGCAGACGCTCCGCAGCTCGGAGGCTCGGATGGCAAGAACAACACAGGTGTTCCCAGTGTATGGGTGATCGAAGTATCCTCAACCGAGCTCAAGTACACATACATAGCCGCAACGCGCAGTATTGCATTTCCAGCCGGGGGAGCCAGCTGTGAAGCTCACAGTGTCAATGGCAGAGCGGGGGCAGCCGGCATACAGCTAGGGTATCCATCAAAACATGCATGCACATTTCTGCACGTGTGCAACATGGAGCGGCGGACACCTGGTGCAACGACAACGCATGTACTTCATGCATGACATCGGGACGCGGCAGGTGCATTGCCGCACCTGAGTGTAGGCCTCGTAGTCGTCACCCGCCGCGGTGCCGCAGGCAACGGAGTGGGAGAGCAGCGCGTGCGGCGAGGCCTTCAGCAGAGGCAGAGTGGCCACCAGCGTCGCGAGGAGCCCGCAGCGGTCCGGAGCGTGGCCGAGGTGTATGCGGTCGAACCGCAGCGGCACGGCGTCTGCGGAACCTCTGCCGCCGCCGCGGCCGTCGGCACCAGCGGCGCTGAGGGTACGATAAAGATGGCCACAGGGACCACGACCGGGCGCGTCGCTGTGGGCCACCTGCAGCGGGCAGCATGTTTGCACGGGTGCTGGCACACACAAGTCTACGCCTGGACTTCACATGCAACGCAGCGTAGACGCACAGTTCTGGCTGCATGGGTGTGAGGTGGCAAAGGCGCACTGAGATGTGCAGCGCGCCGGCGTCCGTCAGTGTCTTCAGGGCCGCAGCGATGCGGTCGACGACTGCGAGGGCATACTCGTGTGCCCTCAAGCCACCCTCCTCGCCTGCGGAGATGTCCTGCAAACGATTTTTCTGCAATGCTGCGGGATGTCGGCGGATGGCCACCGCCTACAGGTCACAGGCACAGCAGGGACACCATGGCAGCATACAGGCGGGGCACCGTCATTCTCCATGCATATGATGAGGGCGGGCCAGTGAACACACGTGCACGCAGTTGCTACACACACTGTCACCGCTTACAGGGAAGTTGCCGTGGACACTCTGACACGGCAGAGTCCTGCAGGTGCACCTTCATACCGATGTGGCTACAAGGGGAAACATGATGTGGACAAAAGACCTGCGGCGTACCGCAAACTGGGGGGTCTGTATCAGCTGCGCAAGGTCTGCAAGGCCACCAGCCTCCCTTGCAGCCACCCGCGGGGCCTGTGAATGCATGGTGTCCGGGAGCACGTGGGTCAGGGTCATGTTCGTCTCCCAGCCGGCCTCAGCTCCCGCCAGGCCCGCGAACAACTCCTCCCCGGCCTCAGGGTCCGCCGCGCCGAACCCCACGAGTTCCTGTTCGTTCACCTCCGCGCCAACCCCGCATAATGTCGCGTACTTCTCCACGCACACCGCCGGCTCTAGCGTCGCGGCGGCAGCCGCCGCCGCCGGGCGCAGCGGCGGTGCCGCGGCGGAAGCGGAGGCCCCGCAGCCGCATGCGCGAGCCGCGTGCGTGTGCGCGTCGCGAACACGCGGCGGGAGGGGGAGCCGGAGGAGGGAGTGGACGTAGCCCTGGTCGCCGCAGTGGGTGCCTGGGAGCGCGCACAGCGTCTCGTAGCGCTGCAGGCCGGCAGCGTTGCACCACTGGGAGCGCATGAAGCTCTTCAGCTCAGAGCGGAACATCTTTATCGCCTGCATCACGCGCACCGCCCGGCTCAGTCTCGCCGATGTAGTATGCATGCATGTGATCCATGCATGCAGCATCATTCCTCGCAGACAGTGGTGTCCACCCCGCAGGTGCGCTCAGGAATTGCCGTATGTCAGACTGCGCGCCCGGGGAAGGTGTACTGCGCATGCATGGAAGGGCGCCGAGTACATCGCCACGGAGCGTGCACGGGGCGCAGCAGGGGCTGCCGGGCAGGTCTCAGGGGCCGCACCTTTGGTGTGCAGTCGGCGGCAGTCGCGCCGAGCTTTGCACGCATCTCAGCCGCGATCTCGGCATCGGGCCGCTGGTCGGCAACGGCGCCGAGGCCGTCCAGGAACGGCTGCATCGCCTGCACATGCTTGGCAGCGGCAGTCATCTGTGTGCTGCAGGACACAGCCTGACTGCTGCACACAGGGTAGGCAGCATCGTATCGACAAGCACATGCATAGCACACACGAAATTTCCGCCACGGACATGCATGTTTAACGATGGCTCTGCCGGGCGTCCCATGCATCTATATATATGCTGTGCGGGGGGGAGGGGGTCCTGCGTCACATGACTGCGAGCCCTCTGAGTCCCAGACTCGCCACGACGCGCCTCCCGACGCTCCCCCCAACATCCCCGCCCACCCGCATGAGTGGCTCACACACGGCCGGCCGAGGCCTGTGACATGCATCGCGAGATGGGGTCCCGCGAGCACTACAGGTGTCCCTGTGCATGCCGGCGCGTGCAGACGAGCAGCGCAGAAGCCACATCCCGGCTCAGAGCATGGCCGCATGTGTGAGCCGTGGTAGCACATGCATGCAATACCGGGGCGCACCGCGAGCGCGTGCGGCGGCGGAACGGTGAGCGTGCTGCGCCGCCGGATTTCCCGGATCTGTGCACGGACGTCCTCCGGCGCCGGGCGCGCCTCCGCCCACGCACGAAACGTCCGCCGTAGCTCCGGCCACTGCTGCGCATGCATGCGCAGAAACGGTAGGGTCTGCGCCAGTGGATACGCCTCTGCGCTCGCCATCTCAGAAATGAGCTTGGAGGCCCGTGCATGGAACGCTGGGCACAGGAAGCTGGAGCCGCTGAGGTGCCAGAAAAACGCTGCGTCTTCTTCATACCGTGATGCCGCCTCGCCGTGCTGTGCTGCCGCCTCAGTGTGCTGTGCTGGGAGGTTACTGTGCTGCGCTGCGGCATGAGCGCGCTGTGCTGCCGGGTTGCTGTGCTGTGCTGCGGCCTCGCTACGCTGCAGTGTGGCCTTGTCATGCTGTGCTGCAGAAAGTTCAGAGCCTGTGCCCTGCCTTCCCCGAGTGTGGGCTGCTTTGCCGGAGGGAGGTCGAACGCGGGACAGCGCGTGGAGGAGCGTGATCGCTTGGCAGATATCCTGCACGAAGGGGCGGCATGATCTAGAATCGGGGCAGCATGCGTGTATTGCATATGGAACGTGCAGAACATTCTGCAGGACACGTGGTTTTGAAGAAGTGACGGGCTTGGGAATGTGCACAATTCGGCGTCTGCAGGTGCTGCGAGGAGGTGGCTCTATGTGTCCACAAGTGCGCAAAGCTGCGCAGGTTTCTGGCACTGTGTGATAGCATGCCACTGCTGCTGAAGCCAAAGATGCTAAAGAAAGAGGATCGCATCACGGTGCTTACACCTGATGAGGTACACAGAACATGCATTAGATTGGCCACACCTCAGGTGTTCTGCTCAGCAGGCAGACCTGCAGGTTGAGCTCTCTGGGATTGGGGCATCGCTGCACTGCATCCACCAGGGAACACCACAGGTGTCGCAAATGACTGCAGTCGGCGATAAGGACTGACACTTCATGTCGGTCACCGATACCTGCGCCTAGAGTGGCTCCTGTACACTCGTTTGCTGGTGGACCGGCCACAGGGACCTGACCTCGTGCATTCGAGGACACATCCTCGCAATTGGAGAAGCCTGCACAGCCACTCATTGGACAATGTATCGCAGTAGTCTCTGTACATCGCAGAGAGTGAGCACTGATTGCAAAGCGATCTCGAACTGTTGACAGACCCATACATGTGGGTAGCTCGCTGTCGAAGACGCACCGCTAAGCAGCGAGCGAATGTCGCAGCCACAGAAAAGAGGTGGTGCACCACATTTTGACTCCACGGTTGGACGATACATCGGGATCTCGGAGCAGGTGCTGGTAGATGATTCATGAGCGGGCCATGGCTTCTCCGCGCTGTCCAGGTGTGCTTGAAGCAGTTCCAGGGCATCGTTGCTTTGTGCAAGGCGCACTTTTTTTAGCCATGATCTAGCACTTTGGAAGTCGGCAGACCAGAAGCATGCTCTTGTCGCTCGGAGGGCCACCTTCGTCGCGAGATTGCTGGTGGCATCCAGTTCAAATGCGCTCGCTGCATCTTCGAGACAGCGTGCATAGTCGCCTGATTCAAAACTTGAGGCTGATCGATTAGATAATATGGATTGACGGTCTCCACCAAGGCTGATTGCGGTTGTGTAATGCTCGATGGCCTGTGTGAAACAGCTCGCTTTGTACGCCTGGTCCCCAAGCAGCTTCTGATTTTCCGCCTCCAACAATGCCATGCGCCTGAAATATATGATGTCAGGTATCTACCGCATTTCTGGAGTGTGGCGCCATTTAATCGCGCTTCAGCGGTGTTGAGATGGTTGTTGCGCAATGCGAGTGTAGCAGCGCCAGGCAGAGATGTCACGCACGTAAAGCCACAGGTAGAACTTGATATCATACCTATAGACTATACGGCTTGTTTTAGAGTTTCGCATGCCATATGTGGGCAGATGCGGCGATCAAGTGCTTGCATCTGCACCGAGCACTGATCGCCGTTGGCCCCAAGCCAGGCAGCATGAGCAAACAATTGACGGGCTCCTACAGATGACTATTCAACTACTCTCATATCGTTGCTGCGCTGATCCATGTTTCAAATGCCATTCGAGTATATACTAGCTAAGCAGCGCGCACAGCAGCCAAACTTGCGACACGAGCCTTTCCTTACAGACGATTCGTGTTGAGAAACTGGAACTGGTGTGCATCCGCCACACTGTGATGCGTTCACTCCGGCGAGACGAACAAACTGAATCGGGAGTGCATGACTACTGTTACCAACGTATGCGTCTCTGTCGCGCCCGAGCGTCCTAGACGCATGACGGGTGCCCGGATCGCACACGCTGGTGATGCGAATTCCAAAACAGCGTCAACAGATGCGTCACGCAATGCATGAGACTTACAGCAGCTCTGCAAAGTGTGCCGGGTTGCGTGCGCAGTCCGCTGTCGAAGTCCCAGATGGAAGGCGCGAGTATCCTCAACAAAATTGCTTCGTTCGAGCCAAGTCTTGCCCTGACAGCCGTGTTTATGGACTTACACCCGCAGGACGTCACATCTGCATCTCTCACGACCCAAACCTGAGCATGCTGTTTCGGAAGCTGACTTCGGTGGTCAGTGGTCATAAGGTTATGCTGTGCGTTTGGTGTTCACACAGCACTGGCCTTGGCCAGTGCTGTGCTACGAGGACAAGCAAGCAAGCTGTCCTCGTAGCACAGCACTGGCCAAGATGCGCTCTGGTCCTGTATTGCCCTGATTGCCATGCACGGGGCCACACGTCGTTTATAGCTTGTGAGAACGTGTTCACAGCGGGGAGCTGCATGTATTTCCACAGCCATCCATACGCGAAGATGCTGTACAGGAGCTACGCAACAACTGCAGTCATGGCACAAAGAGGAGGTCGTATTGGAACGCAGTGTCAAATAAATTACCAAAACCGCCAGATGCTGTAGCACAGCGGCCCATGCCAAAATGTCAATGTCACAGCGTTACTGGGTGTCAGACAGCGTGCCACGTTGGGAATTCATAGCCCGCTCCCTCGTGAACGAATCGCAACATATTTTATCAACACTGCGGCGCTCTAGGATTCTGGCGCCTTCGTGTTGGCCACAGCTGTCTTTGCAAGTGAAATGTGGTTGACCCAGGACAGCTTAGCTCAGTTTGCAATCTCTCACCAAAATACCGATCAGGTCCTGTGATAACAACATTGAGCCCACTCGACTCGGCGTCCTGTCATCGCGCCACATGGCGTTTGGTGGATCTGCTAGGATTGGTAACGTTGCTACCTGTTCCCACGCACCTAGAGTGATCTGTGGAAGCTACGTACTCATCCGTCTTGCTCATTGCTACCGAACACTGCCAATCGTCGGCTGAAGCGCCCAAGTGTGGGAAAGTCCAAGAATATCAATCCTGCTGTAAAATCCTTTGAAAACTCCCCAAATACAAGCTGGTTATCGTTCGTGTCGTCGACGGCGATGTAATTGACGGGACAAGAAGGCGTACATACTGACGTAGGCACATGATACATCGTCATTTCCCGGGAAATTCTCTGACCATACACGTCGTTCATGCTTCGGGATTTCATGCGGAAGAGCTTCCACGGCTGCTTAACTACGGCACTGATGCATGCAGCATTGTGACGTCAAGGAAAAGCCAAGCAGGCAGATGTGTGGAATCACAGCACAAACACCACATCAGCATGCCTTCTGTCACCCTCATTGTATCTGTTGGAGTACAGGATGGAGACCTGGCCGGGGCGTACAGCCCTGCACAGTACAAGCATATGCAGCGTGCGAGATTTGTGAATTTCTGTCACCGCCACCAGTCGATTTCATATACTATGTATATCTATCTCGTGGCTGCGTTGATCGTTTCTATTTCTGACCAAGGCGCTGCGGACCAGGCGGTCGTGGGCCGCATGCAACATGCCCAGTGAAGGTTCACAGCTAAAACAAGCACTCCGCTAAATGATCCATAAAATATTCGGTTCCGTGTTCACAACGTACTATTTGTGGCTGGGCCGCAGGTACGTCACAGACACAATTGCAGCCACACTGTATCATTCAGCTGCACGTGTGTGTTACGAGGACGCAGTCTGAAAGGCTTGCAGCACGACCGAGCAAAGAACACTGAGGACTGCTTTTTCGAGAGCTTCTGGTGACGATGTTGGACGCTTTGCTTATGTACATATTTGACAAGGCCCTTTGGCAAGGCTGAAACATGGTTCATTGGTCCGTGACAGTCATAGCACCAACTGTTGAACTTTCAACCCCAGATAGTACGACGCACAAGCACACCAACACCACCAGCTGCACATGTGTTACAAGGACAAAGTAAGCAAGGCAGCTGCACATGTGTAGGTACAGGCATGTGCGGTCCACCACATAGGCTGCTACAGCGCTGGTGTCAGGGAGATTATACCCATGACACGACTACACTCCATTCAGTCTGCCTGGAGCTGAATCACCTGCATACGCTACCACCTTGCCAGGCCAGTGTCTGCCAGCTGGCTTGTTTCTGTCCAAACTCCTGTTGGTCAATACCTGAAGATAGTACATGAAGGTGGCAGTGCTGCAGTGCACAGTGGCCTGTGTTAATCAATTCTTACACCAACCCGACCTTTAGGCACGAGCACGGCGTTATCCAGTACCCGAAGGCGACCGTCAGTAGAGGCACAGCCTGATGGTGGACCTCTTATCATATTGCAGTTACACGGCAACGCCTAGAACACCCGTGAAAGACGCGAACGTCCGAACAATGGCTCAGAGGATATTCAGAGCGCGGTGGATATCTCCGCCTGAATTCCACACGGTCCCTGATCTGTGGAACCTCTGAGGATGCTGTGCATGCTGATGCTTTGCTCGAGTCCCCTCTGCCATCCATATAGATGATATGATGATGCAGTGTTCCGCGGCCAAGTACTACAGGAATTCCGACATTGCGCCGCAGAAATCAGCACAACTATCACACCAGTCTTGGACAGTTCAACCTGTGCTCTCACTATCAAACAGTGTTGTCCTGAGCTGGGCTACCAGGGAGTGTGCAACACAGCGTGTAGAGCATGGTAATGGCACCGTGGCGAAGTGGCCACAAGCGTGTTCGAGCATGGAAGGTTCGGAATTGACTCCTCGCCTGTGCACCGCGACGGGCCAGCCTAACCCACACTCCAGTCGTGAAGTCTGCCCCAGGCTCCAGAGCATAAAATTTGTTGTGGAGTAGTGGAACACTGTGCATGGCGCGCAACAGCAGCGCCTCGTCTCTTTCGTTGTAGATGCCTTTCATGTGAAGCCTCTGGCAGACGCCTGTAAAATCATGCGGTCCTGTGGGACGACCCGTACACATGGACATAAGAGATGTGTGATGAGGCAATTTCAGAACGCGCGTACCCAGCACGCGCTGGCCGTACTGCGCGGCCGCAAGGTGAGCCCCTGCCAGACCGAAGGCTACCGCAGGTCGCCCGTACAGCCACTGCGTTAATTTCGAGCAGAGCAACCACGTAAATTGATTGATAATTCTGGCTGGAGAGCTGCAGCAGCGCACGAGGAGCGCGTTTGAATTTGCGTGAACGCACCCCGTGTGTGATCGGCGACGAGGTACCATGTTGCTCGGATCGCAACACAGATACTTGACCAGTCTAACATACACATATGCCTATAGATGTACACTACAGCGCGGCAGACGTTGAAGGTGTATGGTGAATACCAGAGCTCGAGCGGCAACACTGCCACGATAAAACGGACGTCAGGGCCTCCTATGGAGCCCCCAGAGCCTCCAGTATGTTCCTCAATCAAACATTGGTATCTACATGCTCTGAACCACTTTTTCGGATTGCCCTGTACAGTCGGTGGGGTGCCCTGCATTACAGCACAGCCACGCTGGCAATACAGTCTACAGACAGTCTGCACTTAATCACACACGGCATGCATCAGAACGATCCATAAATTGCACAGTGCTTTGTAGGATGAAGGTGGAGGAGGAGGCGGTGGCGGATGGGACGCATTCCGCAACGTTTTCGTCAACGCCCTGCTCATCTTTGTCCTGTTCTTCGTGCTAGATGACCAGGGCCTCCTGGTCGACTTCTTCGACGGCACGAACAACATCTTCAAGGGCTCTGGGGGTGGAGGCGGAGGCGGAGGGAGCGGGGGCGGAGGAGGGGGCGGTGGGGGCGGGTCTGGCAGCGGGCAGAGCTCGATCGTTGTCGCTGAGGACGATGAAGCAGAATATGTGCGCCACCGACACTCTGCACTGCGCCACGCACCTAATTGCCCACACGCTCACTGCCCACACGGCGACGACACATCAGACGCATCTGCTGCAGTTCATGTCTCAATCTAGCAGACTGCGATGACACTGCAATGAGCTCGGAACACCCGCGATCAAATCACCTGTATGCGATGCAAGCCTGTGCGGAGCAATTCCACCGCACATGACATCTCTGAAGTACGGCGTAGGTGTCAGAATTGGGTCGCTTTGCAGCATTTGCAGGGCCCCCACCCAGAAATTAGACCTGAACATTCGGAATTGTTACACATGGTCGGGCCCGACGACCCAACACTGGTATATGTGTGTACCCACTGCGGCAGCAGGCCGATCTCAGACGGCGTGAGCCTGTGCGTGGCGCCGGTGCCAGCCCGGCCCATCAAGGCTTGGCGCTGATCACAACACCCTCAGTAGCCGTGCAGTAACATAGCTGCGTGCCACAAGGCCTGCAAGGGGGGCCCGGCCACCCGTGCATCGTCCTCACACGGGGCGAGTGCGTGGGTGTGGTGTGGGGGTGTGTGGATGCGTGTTCAGTGGGGTCCTGTACCCACTGCGGGAGCAGGCCGATCTCAGACGGCGTGAGTCTGTGCGTGGCGCCAGTGCCCAGCCCGGCCCATCAGCGCTCCATGGTAGTTGGGGCTGATCACACCACTCTCTGCAGCCGCGTGGCGGTAACACCGTTGCGTGGCACACGGCAGTGCGGACCGGCCACCCGTGCATTGTCCACAGCAGTGCCTCCGGTGGGCCTCCCTGCAGCTGCGCTGGTGTCGGAGCTGCCCCGCTGTGCACCACGGCACCGCGTAGGTTGAGACTGCATGCGGCTGACACATCCGCACACAGCCTGCACTCCCTCAGTGCAAGGTGAATCTGCTGAAATCCGTCCGAACTAGCTCGGGAGCGCCCCACCGCTCAACTGCACCAGTGTATGCAGACCCACCGCGCACCTGTGCTTGTAGCTGCCATGGCATGGGCAGCCACTCGATGGAGCGGCGATGTGTGGCAATATGCAACTGTGTCTTCCATGCATGCTGCACCTGCGTGGTGCCCTCCACTCCCAGACAGATGAGGTCGGCGGGCCAGTGTTGCGTCGTCGGGCCCGATCACACGTCACAATTCCGAAACTTCAGGTCTAATTTGTGGGTGGCAGGCCTGGAAATGCTGCAAAGCGACCCAACAGTGCTGAGCACCATGTGAATGGCCTCCGCTGTGTGCTTGGTTTGTTGCTGCTGTCTCTGCCTCAGATGGGTGGTCCGGGGCGTGCGGTCGGGTCTGTCGCCCGAGAGAGTGTCTGGCGCATCGCGCCAGAGCTCGTCGGCGCGCCGCGCCCTGCCGGCGCCACAGCTCGGCCTCGCAGCGCCTGATGCTATACGGGTCATCGCTGCACAGCAGGCTGGCGGGTCCACAACTGTGCCCTTGCCGGAGCTAGCGATTTTGCACGGGCGCAGGCATGATCTGTTGCCACTGTGTTTCAAGGACAAATCCAGCGAGGCAGGTGGCAACACAGGACACAAATAGTGGCACAATGCATTCATGATGTGTTGCGGCTGTATGGCGCAGGCTCTGGTGCGGCGCTGAGTAGGTGCCATGTTGCAGGAGTGGGTCGAGGAGGAGGTTCCAAAGAAAAAGAAGAAGAAGAAGAGCAAGAAGAAGAAAAAGGCAGCACAGGCGGAGGAGGACGCGGCGGCGACTGCGGGCGGCGGCGACGGCGCTGCGGCCGAGCCGCCGGCAGAGCCCGTCGCCACGGCAGCGTAGCCCTGTTGCCGGTGCCCCCTGCGGTGATACCGCCGTAGTTGCGTTACATGCATGCGCTTGCCATAGCTTTCATCATCGATCGGCTACATTCACGCTGCCACTGCAGCTAGCAACTGCCAACTTTCGGGGATCTCCCAAATTCCCGGGGAATCTGCAGGGGGCTGGAGGGCAGAAGGCTATGTGGAGTGAAGCAAGCGACTCATTTCCCATTGTTGAACACATACAACAGCGTGGCGCGGGTAGCCGTGCGAAGCGGGGATGCATGGGCTCAAGCCTCGCTCGCCGTGGCCATGTTGCTGCGCGCCGTGGCACATGTTTGATTCAGTGACCCCAGCATGTTTGATTCAGTGATCTGGGACTGGGAAACATCGAGCACGAGTCGGTGTTGTAAACACACAGCTGATGGACATGTCCTGCACACTCGGTCCAGATTCGGTCCAGATCATCAGCCACAATTAGGGACATTGATATGTGACTCACATTGACTCACTTTTGGCGTCCGGGCTGCCAGGGAGCGCCAGGAGGTGTTGTAAACACACAGCCGCGCGAGTCGATTGCTACTTCAGTATAGCTGTGTACCCGGTCAGTCGGCGAGACGTCTGGATTGTGCGGGTGTTTTCTGAACGACCAGCCCGCGGTTTCATTCAAGTCAGCATGCGCGCACATGCTCACGCTGTCTCGTTTGACATCAAACATGTACTAGACATTCATCAATGCAACTCAGTTGTGAGTACCGACAGCTAAACTGAGCAGCGCGCGCTGGCAGCATGCCACTCCCGCGCAGCTCACTGGCCTGTCATGATCTTACAAAGGCCCTGAACCAGGATGGTTCCAAGGCAGCTAGGCATGTGAGTGGCCTAGACAACAAAAGCTTATGAGTTCAAGTAATAGGGAGTAAGCTGAACTAACTGTCACCATGCGAATTGATGCAGTCTTAAGTGCTAATACAATGCCCTAAAGTACCTATGAGAACGCCAGTCTTGCTTGATCTTGACTTGGTACTGCTTGACTTGAACTTGAATCTTGTATCTTGATATCTTTATTACTTTAAATGCACCATCTTACACTCCCTTTCAACACCGCACCGCACCGACGCCTTTGCTTCTCCTTACATGCTCATAACACAGAGCACTGCCTATTCTTCACTGTCAGCTCGGCACGTCACAACATAGAGGCCGTTCATCCCGATGTAATTGATAGTATTTTAATTTCGTTCTCAGCCCCAATCGGCCGAGCTTCCTCAAGGATGAGAAGGCTTATGAGCACTGCAACTACATCAAGCAGAGCAGAGACAAGCGTGCGTCAGAGCTGATGGCACGGCTGAGCGCACAGTCGCGCATGCATGCATGTGCAGACGGATGCACGCAGCGTGAGTGCATTTGCGCGCAGCTGCGCTGGCTCGAGCAATGCTAGCAACGAGCATGGCTCAGTTACATAGCTAGGCCACGACATTCATGTCATGATCTTACAAAGGCGCCGATGGGGCCAGCGTGCGCTAGCTCGTGAGCTGCGCCGCCGCGTGATCGGGCGGTGGCCGCATCGACATGCCTGCGGCGTGCAAGAGCTTCTCTAACACGTCCGTCACAGTCGTGCATCGGGCCACACGTTCTAAGTGTATTGGAAAGTGGCGCACTTCCTGACCTGGCACTTGGCGCGTTGTACGCAGGAAAGCCTGATTTTCAGATATGCTTTCGACAACAAATGGGCCTGTGACCGCATTTTTCTTGCCCAGTCCGCGTTCTAGGACATAAGCAAGGTCTCCAGCTTGCAATTTCCTCCCCCTCCTAGGCTTGCGAATGGCCAGAAGGTGGGCTTGCCTGTCAGCATTACGTTGCTGCGAACGGAGGATGCGATCGTATACGCGCGCAGCCACACGCTCTGCGCGGGCGTCGCGCTCTCGCACATAATCGTCCTCGGGCATGGCCGAAATCTCGACGGCTGCCATGCGGGGGTGCGCATCGCGCGCGCCCACCGGAGGTGGCAGCCGGAGGCGGTGTGCCATCACCAACTCATTCGGCGCATAACCGGTCACTGTATGCCGGCGTTGCATGTATTCCATGCGTGTCTGCGGAAGCAGCGCGGGCCAATCATGGATGGCGCCGGCAACTTTTGCCGCCAACATGGTCTTCATTGTGCGCACGAGTCGCTCGACGGCGCCGTTGGACTGGGGATGGTACGCAGAGGTCTGGACGTGGTCAATGCCAAACCGTTCTAGCTGGTGCCGGAAGGCTCCAGCAAACTCTGTCCCGTTATCCGTGGTCACCCATTCCGGGATGCCGTAGCGCATGAACCAGAAGTCATGCACGGCACGAGCGACTGTGTCGGCACTCTTGTCTCGCAGCGGTGCGAATTCCGCTGCCTTTGTGAAATAATCCACCATTAGGCACACATACCCGTGGCCGGTCTGTGCCGTGGACAAGGTGGCTTTGGTGCGCCCTGCCTTGCCACGCACTGGCGCCGCTTTCACCTCACGGAGGGGAAACGGGCCAGCCAGGTCAATGTGCACATGGCAGAACGGCTTGCTCATGCGGGGAAGCTGCACATCTGCCACATGTTGCAATTCCAACCGCTTGACTTGGCAAGCATGGCACTGTGCAACATAAGCTGCTACATCTAGCTTGATGCCTTGCCAATGGTAGTGCTGATGTAGCACGGCCAGTGTTTGGCTCACGCCGGCATGTCCCATGCGATCATGATACGCTCCAATCAGTCCCCAGCGGAATTCCACAGGGGGCACTGCTAGCCACAAACGGTCGCCTGTGCGCAATTGCGTATGCTCGAGCAGCCATTCTGGGCGAGTCGGATGCAATCGCAAGGTGGCAGCCTTCTTACGGACTTTGCGTTTCAGCGCTTTGGGGATATCGGGGTGGAACACTGCTTCCGCCGCAGCACGCGCGTGCTGCGACGCTGCTTCCGGGTCGCGGTCACCGCTTGATGCATGGCAGTTCAAGGACTCGACCACTGCCCGCTCCTGTCGCTCAACATACGCACGTACCAAATCCGCTAGATCTGGGTGGTGCGGATCTCCACGCCGCGCAAACAAGATCGGGTCGCTGCGGCGGAGTTCGTCGACGTTGGAATACGCTTCATCGCATTGATGGCAGTGCCACGCTCCATCGGGTACCACAGACCGTCGGGGGTGCATACACTGCAGGTGGTATGGCCGGTTGCAGGTGTCGCATAACACCATGTGAGCGTAACCCTCTGCAGCACCGCAAATGGTGCAGGGTTGCTTGTTCTTTGCTTGCGTGTCGCCCGATGACCACAGCTCTTGCAGGCTATGCATGCACCATGACTGGGGATCGAACACATCATGGCCCTCGTCTTCAATATCAAGAACGCGGCCCTCGGTAGCAAAGGCCAGGTGACCAGCAACTGCGGTCACGCTGCCCGCTTCCATGTGGGAGTAGTGTCTCGACAGGTGGTCGGCCACAACATTTTGATCTCCCGGCAGGTACTCAACTTCATAGTCGAATTCTTGCAGGCGCATCGCCCATCGCTCTAGCTTAGAATTTTCGAAGCGAGCCGTGGACAACCATTTCAAGGCCGCGTGGTCAGTGCGAACACGAAATTTGTAGCCGTGTAAATACGGTCTGAATTTTCTGGTGGCCCATACAAGGGCCAGGCACTCCCCTTCCGTGGGAGCATAATGGCTCTCAGCTTGGTTCAGAGATCTGCTAGAGTACGCTATGACATACTCTTTCTCTGCAGAGTCCGGATCTGTTGGATCCTCTGGCTGGATCTGGCTCAAAACCGCACCAACAGCTAGTTTGGACCAGTCTGTGGTGAGAATGAACGGTCGTTCTGGGTCTGGCATGCGTAAGCACGCCGGAGACACCAGGTCAGCTTTTAGCTGCTCAAAGGCGCGCTGGCATTCCTCAGACCAGATGAACTGCACGTTCTTTTTCAGCAGCGCCCTCAAAGGCGCTGACTTGTCCGCATACGCTTGTATGTGCTCGTGGAAATATCCAGTGGCACCCAAGAAGCTGCGAACGTCCGCAACATTTCGAGGCACCGGCAGCTTGTTTACCGCAGCCACTTTGTCAGGATCGGGCGCAATGCCGGCCTCACTGACAATAGAGCCCAGTACTCGGCACTCCGCAGCTGCCCAGACGCATTTGGCATATTTAACCTTCAGACCTGACTTGCGCAGTCTCTCAAACACCCTGGCAAGAATGCTGAGGTGCTCCTGCCATGTCTTGGAAAAGATTGTGATGTCGTCTATGTAGACTGACACGCCTTTGATATCTCTCAGCACATGTGCCATGAGACGTTGGAAGGCAGCAGGCGAGTTGGAGAGACCCATAGGAGCCTTCGTCCAGACATAAACTTCTCCATCGGGGCCCGTAAAGGCCGTTTTGTGCTGATCCTGTTCGACCACTGGAAGGGCCCAGAATCCCCAGGTCAAATCTAGGGCTGTGAAGTATTTACAGCCGGACATGGATTGAAGCAGGTCACGGATATGCGGGAGGGCATGGTAGTCGCGCTTCGACACAGCATTCAATCTGCGGAAGTCTACGCACATACGCAGCTCGTCCGGCTTACGTGGCTTCGGCACAAATAGCACCGGAGAGAGAAAGTCGGTTGGACCGTCAGCTTTCTTTATAACTTCCTGTTGCAAGAGCAGGGAAACTTGCGTTCTGAAAGCTTCCAATTCTTTGTATGAGAGCCTGTAAGGCCTCTGCTTACATTTGGCACCTTCCTCCGTGGGAATCTGGAGGTAGAACTCCTTGTAATCCGCAGATAGGCACCCAATGTCATTAGGGTCCCAAGAGATCTGGTCCTTGTGCTTTTCAATCAGAGCTTGTAGCTCTTGAGTCTGCTCGTCTGTGAGCTGGTCGCTCGTGACTTGAGCTACCTCCGCTGTGGCACTGGCGAGTTGTGCTTTCTCGACCGCGGCTCTGCGGATAGACTCTTCTGTGCGCAATTGCCTTTGCCTAAGGTGATACTGAGTACGCCTACAGAATGTGCGGGGCACGCCTGAATGCTCCGCGCATGAAGCTGCTGCAGATTTCGGCAGTTCCGTGAAATTATTTCCGGGAGGTGCAGCCTCGATCAGGATGCGGTGCTCCTCCGGAATTGCGCCAGGGTCAAAACCTAGCGCCTGGTCGTGTGAAGGGTCAGGCACACGTAACGAAGATTGTGTCGCAGTGTCCTCCCCCTCCTCAGGCATGTCACACATCGTGTGCGACCTGCAACACGAGTTGACGTGGGCGAACTCGTCACCCACTAAATCACCACCGTCGATGACTGGTGTAATAATAAAGGGCAAGCGCGGCTTGCAGAAAGCTTTGCTGCCTAAGGCCATATCCACAAGGGCACAACCCTGAGAGTCTATGGAACAGTTATATGTCCCCTTCGAAATGCTATCGAAAACACCCGCCAATGCAGCATTTGTGGGGGACGGGTCTTTAAACGAGCGGACCCAGCGCCGTGCAGACACTCTCAACTCAGTCATTGAGATGCATCGGTGACGGCTCCACTGAGTTGCGTGGGCGTGAGGCGTTTGCCGGTAACATTCCATGTCATCCAGGGGGTCTGGAGATGGAGAATCTGGCAGAACCCAGCATCAGCGGGGTCGCGGCCCCGAAACATATTTTGAAGCCCTTTAGGGAAATACAGCCCATATCCTTTTGGCACGCCCAGGCAGATGGAAGTTACTCCCATTGACTGCGACAAAGGGTATGCCGGCGGATAGGGGGCATTGAATTTCCTGCGGAACCCAAGTCCGAGGACAACATCTGCCGGGGCGACGTCGACGAGCGTACAATACACTGGATAGCACGCACAACCAAGGCGCAAGTGAATTAGAACCATATGGTCATGCCGCGTCGCGTCCCCATGGAAACCAGTGAGGGTGACAGGCTGTTGCATTTTAACACCATGAGGTTTGCCAATGTCATGGTTGTCATTGAATGCAGGGTGACCCTTTTCCCAATCCGCTTTGTGCTTCTGCCAGGCAGATTTGGTGATGGTATTGAGTTCTGCGCCCTCATCGAAAGCGACTTTCAACCCCTGAGGGTGATTTGGCGCGCCGGCGCGGGGAACCTGAGATGTCAAGAACCCCGTGCACTTCCGCATGCCAGCGAACGGAACTTTAAAGTTTGTAGTCTTGCCCGGCACTTTTGTCCATTCTGCGCTGGAACAGAGTATCTTGGACCACCGAGCGCTGACACCGCTAGGGTCTGCGCACGTGGAAATGGCAGTAGCCAACACTTTCATCGTGTCCGGAGTGGCGCCGGCATGGGCAGTCACGACTCGACGGAGCGCGGCAGCCAGGACAGCATCAACGCGTTTGCGTGGGCCGTCGAGCGCATGAGCATCGTCCGCTTCACGCAGCGTCTCGGCAAGTTGCACAAGGAGCGTCACAAGTCGGTCATGCACAGCGAGCGCAGCCAACTCTGCCAGAGAAAGGGTGACCGTGGACTGCAGAATTGCGCGGTACACACGCGTGGGCACTTTACGATCTGCCATTTCGCGACGGAACTCATCGAGGTGCGCTCGGCGCGCAGCGACTGTGTCGGAGTCTTGCTCATCACACACATCCCCGCGGTCCGCTTGCAAATTGGGCCGGCGTGCCGACGGCTTCCGCGCTAGGCGGGCTGGGTGCACTTCCTTGGCACCCACGGGAGGGGCAATGACCCCATCTTGAGAATTCTGAGCAAGAGCATCAGTAGTGCCGCCGTGCGAGCTGCTGGCGCTAGCAGGGGAGGGCGTCTTTGTGCGCTTGTTACGTCTGCCTTTGCGCCCCCCCGCCGTAGCTGCGCGGTCATCCGCGCCAGAGCGGGCAGCGGACTCCACCTTATTCGCAACAATCGGGAGTGCCGAAGGCGCGTCCTGGACAGGCGTGGGAGCCGTGGCGTCCAGACTCTTCAACGGCACTTCCACTGGGGGCTGCGCTGATATGGTACGAGGTTGCTCCTCAGGATCATATGAGCGTTCGCGGGCAGTAGGACTGAACTCAACTGTGCTGCGGGAGCGCGTGGCAGCAGCGACCGAAGCATGGCTCGGCTTTGCTGCCGGCTCCACGCTCGCTGCCAACATTTCCCAATGGTCTTTAAGCGGCCACACGGTGGGCCCAACGGCTGGGGAGCGGCCGTGCTGGAGGGCATGCGAATTCACCGCTGCCACGACTGCGGTGGACATGTGCGCGCTCAGAGCATTGGTGTTGACTGACATATGTGGATCAGACGCCATCAGCATGTCAGGGGAGAAATCTCGCTGGACCGGTTGGTTCGCGTTTGGCTGGTCCCAAACCGGGCCAGGGGCGCGATCACCACGACCACCGCCACGGCCACGGCCGCGACCTCTGCCGCGCCCGGTGGGAGTGCCCCGCTCTGTCGGAGCTGAACCACTCGCGGCGACAGCCGCAGACGCAGCTACCGAAGGAGCACGCCGGGGCTGTGCTGAATGCTCGGCTTGCTCACGATCAAGCATATGGCACAACGCGCGAATGGGTTCTAGATCCCCCAAGTTATACTCGTCGGATGTCTCCGTGATGCCCTGCTCAAGCAAGTGTTTGCGAGCCACAGTATGGAAGACGCGACCGAGCGTGTCGGCGCGATGTGTACCCCCAAATAACGTTATGTACAGCGCCGGGGTAAGTTTGGCGCGCACGTTGTGCAATCTATACACACGCACATCATCGTCTATGTGACGCGTGAACAGCTTGTCCGGCTGTTGCATGTGCCGGTCTGGAAGCACAGTGAGGCTTGTCGCCAACTCCGAATGTTTGTCTTGGAAGTTGGACCGCACTAAACGCAGCAAGGTGTCCGGGGTGCGATTCGCATCGCTGGACGCGCTCAGGCGCACGTGGAATTCCACCGGGAACATGGCCAACAAGCGGTCATGTATCCACCTGTCCGAAATCACCCCCGGCAACCGTGCAGCAAATGCGCGAAACTTCACAGAAGTCTCGTGGGCGCGTGCCAGCCAGTCACCAACGTCCGTGACGCCGTGCACAAATTGCAACGACTTGTCCACTAAAGTTTTCCCCCAAAACTCAGCCAAAGCTAGGCGTTTGGTAGGATTTTTCTCATCGTCTGCGGAATCAAGCATGATCATGAGTTCTGTAACAGCGGCGTCCGAGGTGATACCAGCAGCGAGCAACGAAGCTTTAGCCTCTGCCCGTGTGCCTGTGTCTTCCGCGTGGACGATCGCAGCTGCACCTGGTGCCGGTGGTTTTGATGCCGCGACAGGCACCGGAGACGCACACGAGGCCTGCGAAGGCACACGCGGCGGCATCACCGCCGACACCGGAAGGTGGTGCACTGGCAAGCCGGACGATGCACGTGGCAACCCACTAGTGAAGTCGAGCAGATCAATGTCTGTGACCAAAGGGGGCAGGCTGGTGCCGGATGCATATGGTGCGGACGTCGACGAGGACGAACCAGTGCTGACGTTGGCCAGTGCCTGAACTCGCGCGGACACCGCTGCCAGTACAGACCGGGACTCTGCTTGAGCGGTCGTTTCCGCCGCCGCAGCTCGTGAAAGAGTAGTGATGTCGTTTCGGAGAGCACGAATCTCCTCGAGCAATTCATTGTGCAAGTCACGGTGCCTATCATCACTCTGCTGAAGGGCAATCCTGATGCTGGCTTGCTGCTCACTCACACGAGAAATAATGCCAGTATGCGTGGTGGCCTGCGCCAACAGTGTCTGAATAGACTGCGTTAACTCAGCGCGTGCAGCTTGTGAGTCCTGTACAATCGCACGCAGGAGCTCTTGCTGCGACATCTGATGTAGGGCAGCCATTAATAGCCGAGTAAGTGATGTTACGCTTAGGACTAGCAGGCCGACTCGCCTGACCCTTCACCACTAGTTGGTTTCAGAGGGTGGTCCTTATAGACGGTAATCAGTAGCTACGGCGAGGCCGCGAGTTAACTGTGTAGCTACAAACGCTCAACAGCCGGTGGCTGGAGCTCGCTAGCACAGACGCTACGATGGAAACACGGAGCACAGCTCAACGCGGCACGGAGCACAGCTCGACGCGAGGCACAATGCAAGGTTAGTTTGTGCGTGTCGTGATGCAAGCTCAGTTGATGCTTGTGTGCACAAGTGCTGATGTCAGGGTTCTACGTGACGCTGTAGTCACTGGTAATAGGGTGCAATGATGACCCCTACGCGATGACACCTGGGTTACGGTGCGAGTGAGCGTGCAGGCAATGCAGAGCAGTGCGGCAAGCACAATGATGCACAACAAAAGCTGCAATAATCACAGATGTTTGCAGTGTCAATGCGTTTGTATGATTCGTGACAAATCGAGGCAGGTGAGGCTCACGGGGCTCGATGAGAGAGCACGTCGAGCGCCCGGGCCAGCCGTACACACTGCACTCGAGGACTCTAGGAACAAGTGAACACGCAGGGCAGCTGCTAAATCGACAGATCTATGCAGTGCGTGCAGCGGTTCACGGCGCGGCGATGCTAGCGGACGCGGGTGCGTGCACAAGAAGGTCGGGTGTGCGGCTCGATCGACTCCCGCTCGCTACTCAGCAACGCATACCTGGACGAGCAGCATCTGATTGTTTGAAAGGTCCTGGCATGTTGTAATTTTCTCTTGTAGCTCCACCAAACCTGCTCAGAGACTACTCAAAAATTCAGAAGGAATCGACCTCCGGTCACACAAACAGCGATCGCATACGCACTTTCAAGTTCCAGCCACCAAAAAGCCGAGCTTCCTCAAGGATGAGAAGGCTTATGAGCACTGCAACTACATCAAGCAGTGCAGAGACAAGCGTGCCTCAGGGCTGATGGCACGGCTGAGCGCACAGTCGCGCATGCATGCATGTGCAGACGGATGCACGCAGCGTGAGTGCATTTGCGCGCAGCTGCGCTGGCTCGAGCAATGCTAGCAACGAGCATGGCTCAGTTACATAGCTAGGCCACGACAGGCCGCCTTACAGAGCCAGCTCAGGGTTCAGCGAGCCGCCTGTGCCGGTGCTGCGCGGTTCTGTGCCAGGGCTGCATTTTCACCATTTGTATTTCGTGATGTGGAGTACATGGTGTGTGCCCGATCCTGCCGGACTGGGGCAGGTGTGCATGCATATGATGTGCCGGACTGGGGCAGTTGTGCATGCATCAATCCATGGGTAGTACTACGCGGCCTCAGAATGTCTAGCACGGCCCTGAAAATCACAGTTGGACTCGGTACTTCATGTGCTTCATGAGCATCATGACGGCGCTCTGCTCACACTGCTGTACCGAACAGGTGACCCACAACCGTAATATATCTGTGCAGTTTGTTTCGTGTCTGACCGGCCCGGAACGGAGCACGCGATCAGCCGCATCTAGGACACGCAGCTCCACCTCACGGATGCAACGCCGCACAGTCACGACCACGAACACACCAACGCTCGACTGTCATTATACCTGTCGCCCACGGGCATGACCCGATTGCTGCTACAATATAGCTTGGAAGCTCCTGCCGACGCACGCATGCTTTAGCAGGAGTGTGTACATGGTCGTCCAACAATGGTTGTCGCAGCTTCCGAGATGTGCAGACACCTCTTCACGCAGGTACGTCGTGCTCACGCCGCAGCACTCTGAACAGCTTGACTTTCCAGCTCGGTGTGCCGCAATCGCGTCCTGTTGATCAGGGGGCGGTCATTTTTAAAGTCTTGTTGCGTGGGAGACCACAACCTTTGTATCTTGTTACACCAATTGGGTTGCAACAAGCACCCTGCCTACTGGACTTGCGGCGAAGGCAGCAGCGGCACAAGTACGCTCTCTCGATCAGGCTATGGCACTTAAGCCTCGAGCATCAGCCGCGGTCCCCAACTGTTTACGCAGTACCGCTGTTGATTTAAATTTCAGATTGCCGATCCAAGCCACTCTCAAGAGAGAGTGAAACTGCACTTGCAACCATCCATCACTGATGAGAGGCTGTTGTGAAACCTTGTGGTGCGTATACGCATGCGCACGATCAGCGTATACGGTATATATGCACGGCCCAAACTTGTGTGAAAGGTCGGCGCCCCAGGTGAACCCTACTGGCGTGTGAAGGGTATTGGTGGCCATCAAGAATCATGAGCATCGCTGGCCTCCAGCAGTGGAGTTCTGTGAAGACGACCAGTGGACTTTTTGACAACGGGATCAATGTTTACAGACGAGGCTAGTCATCATGATAGTCCTCAAACGTACACTCCGAGTCTCCATCGGCATCAGTGTGGGGACGTCAGGGCGGAGACACGGATCTTGCACTTATGAACTTGCAAGTGGCCGCCCCTCCTACACAGCCCGGTGTCACGCTCGCTTCGCCTGACGGATCTGGAGCAGCGCGGGAACCCCTGCCTCCTGCAGCAGCTGCGGCTCTGGGCATTCACATCGTGTAAGATCAGGTGCATGCCTTGCCTTTGCCCCCACGTGTGGTGATGTTGATTGGCATGTGTTACAAGGACAAAGGCAGCAAGACTGGCAGCACGGCGAAAGAAGGAAACAGACGAAGCAAACACCCAGACACCCACACACGCGACACCCACCACGCCCAGAAAACCCATTACCGGCGCAGCAAACGACACAGATCCGCAGACCGCCAAGCGCTTGTGTGCACACACCCACACACCCACACGCCCACACACCCACACACCCACACACCCATACACCCACACACCCACACACGCACGCACAGACCCCACGGCCCACACACAACAACACAACCGCCAACACCACAACGCCCGCCGCCGTACGACAGGGCCACACCCAACACACTGCTGCCTGAGGCCGCCCATCCTGGCCGCCCGATTGCCGGGGGCCGCCCTAGCCCCAAACCCCCCACCCCCCAAGCCACAGCACACCACGCCAGCCCGGCACACCGCCGCGCAGCCCCGCCGGCCCACGCCGCACCGTACCCAGGACAAAACATCACCCAAGCCGTCTCCGCAGTCCCTGCACATGCCAACGAATGCATCCCGCACGCCCATTGGACAAACATGAACGTGCTCTGGCTACATGCAGTGCACAGAACGCCTCTCTTGAGCTCTTCGGGAGACAATTGCTTGCAAACGCAACGAATGCAATCTGCTGCACTCGCGGGCGCTATGTTGTGCACAGCCGGTACAAGCCTGCACCAAGGCAGCACTGAGGTGTGACGCGGAGTGAACACTTCCGGGCAAACTGTGAGTATATCTTCGAGGTCTCATTTGGACCCAATTCCTCACATGTTACTTCTGTCATGTAAGGGATAGATATGCTTGCCAGTCACAACAGCGCCAAAGGTCATTCCGCAGATGATACTGACACGATCTCCACGCAAAAGTCTTCGAGAGGCCGCAGCTGATGAAGCACATGTGTGCACAACTGTCAGCTGTGCGCAAGTAGCGGTGTCGAGACGTCGAGAGGCGTGGTATCGGTCGAATTAATCCTGCAGCTACTGAGCCGGCAGACTCATTATCGGATGAAGAGACCGCTTTCACTGTGGGGTGCAGAGGCCGCAGCTGTCTCGTTAACAACGTTGTGCCAGTCCAGTACTGCCACTTGTTACTGCTGAGCCCTGCTAAGCCATACTGAGCCATACTGAGCCATACTGAGCCCTGCTTAGCCCTGCTGGGCCCCACTCCTGAATATTGGTATAGCACTCAGACTGCACATGAATCTTGTATCACGTGCCGCCCTCATGTGCATTCAAGCATGCCCAGGAAGGTGGTCACCCGCATACATGTGAAGAGACGGCTGCACGTGCCACTTCCACATCCAGTTGCCTGCACCCGCTCCCTCTCATGGCGCCTTGGTTCTCCCTCCCATCACCTAGCTGCATTCTCTCCGAGTCCTTCAGGGTGCGCTCCCTCGGACACACTTGCCTCCAGGGCCAGACTGGTGCCCGCCTCGGCTCGGCCGCGATGTCAGCGGAGGAGGCGTGACCCCGGCGTGCGGCTTGAGCTCCTCGGCAGACGAGGACAGATGGGGAGCGATTGAAGTGACTGGCCCCAGTCTGAAGCCGCTTCACGGCGATTCTCCGACACGTGCACGCCTCCCACTTTCGCGCAGAGGCGCTCAACGTCGTGACATTCTCGCGTTCTTTCCGGGCGCACCGGTGATCGTAGACGTGTGCGCCTGTCATCCGCTTGCCGGATCCAACGTCGGCAATACGGCGGCCGGTAATGACGCCACCGTAGCAGCTGCTGACCTGCACAAGCGCGGTCGACACAGCCGACTCGGAGCGGGCACACGGCGATGACTCTAAATTTGGCCCCGTTGTCTCATGATACGCACGAGCAGATTGGCCCGGTCATATTTAAATTTGACCTCCTCAGCTGGCTTGCTGACGTCACGTTGACGGTTGCAGCAGATGCGGGCGCAGCCTCCCGGCTGCTGTTCCTGGAGAACTTGAAGACGATGCGTGACCCATCCATGACTCTGTGCCGCGCGGTGGCTCGGGAGGTGCACGCCGCTGCCCCGCCCTTGGCGCGTCATATGACGCGCCAAGGGCGGGGCAGCGGCGTGCCCGCATTATGCTATGCGGGCAAGGCAGCATCCAGGGGGCTGACCTCCCCGTGTGATGACCTGACGCTGCCCATGGGCAACCTGGCTTGTGCAGCGGTCCGTCCTGCCCTGGCTGCCGCGTTTGAGGCGGCCCCGTCCGATGATCGACGGCGACGGCTGGCCTCGCACGTGGCATGCCGCGGCGTTGACGTCAGTCTCGATTAATCAGCGTCCAACAGCATGGCGTTATCTGTGCCACAGAACTGTAGTCTGGCTTGTTATGCAGCGTGCATGTACACAGATGTACATCATGCTGTGCACTGAAAGATGGAAGGAGGCAGCTTGGCTGCTTGGTTGCGAATGAAGCACGAGCTTCCAACTGCTGCGCTGCGGCACCATGTGCATAGAGACTGACGTCCACGCCACCTGTACACTAGTAGCACCGAAACGTCCTACTAGTGCTACTAGTGTACAGCCACTAGCCACATGTAGGCCTGGCGACTGTCGCGAAGGCGCGGCTGAGTGATCACTCGCGTTCGGAGCTTCCCTGCAGCTTCTCAGCGCATGCATGCATTGTCAAACATGCCGATGTACTCAGGCAGAAAGTTCACTGGTTGATGCTCTATTGAAACATGTAATTACATGAACAGCATGCTCTTCGTGCGCACGGATCGGAATAACATGTTTCGGCCTTGCCAAAGGGCCTCATCAGACGCCTACGTGAGTCAAGCAACCAACACTGAACCAGCTCGCAAGTGCCCTAATATTAATTCCTCTAGAGCGAGACTGACTGAGACTGGAAGATACGTCCAGAGCCCAGAAAACCGACACGAGATAAGATAACGAGATAAGGCACGTCACGCCGCCCGCAAATGTGGGCAGTGCATGCAGAGGCACGCAAATGCACCTCCGCAGAATCTCCATGGCCAGTTCGTGCGGAAGCAGCCGCACGACAAAATAGGCCAACTGCCAAAAAAACGCAGGAAAAGAAAGAAATCCTAGATGCCAACGTCGGTGGCATGCAGACGGACAGCCAAACACAACAAACTTATCAGTGACAATGAGAGACAATCACAGTAGATCTAGACTACAAAACAGTTGCGTGAGAGACACACAACCACTACATCACACATCCGCTAAACGGCGCAGAAACAGATCCATGCCCGCGTAGTCATCCTCCAGGATGCCGGGGTGGAAGGCCAGTACTGCTCTGCGCGTGCGCGCAACCGAAAAGCCGAGATGCGACGCATCGAGCCAGATGGCAAGAAAGCCGGCAGTGTGGACAAGATCGTCCAGGGTGGCGGAGGTGTTGTCGTGGAGCCGCGCACATATGCCCATCACCCATGCACGGAAATGGACACGGCCGGTGCGGACCACGGACTGAAAGAAGGTGACGCGCGGAGGAGGGAGGTACCTCCCGCCTCCGCGCGGCATCTCCACCTACAGCACGTGCTGTAGGTCGAGATGCCGATGACTATCAGACAGATGTCAGTACTAGTGCACATGTCCGGCATGCATGCGCCGAGTACACGTGCTGATACGATGCTGCTGGGTGTAAGAGCACTGGCAATAATAGTACTTGCCACAAACTTTGTGAACTTGATGTCGAGGCTACGCAGAGCGCTTCTTAGATCCTGTGTCGAGCACACACCACTGCCTGCCGAGAGCAATGCGTCATAGCCACGGCCCATTATTCCGGGATGAATCATCCTTGCAGCCATATGGCCTGCATGGCCACAAGCTCTCCAAGGGGGTCCTTGAAGGAAGAGGGTATGCGTATGTACGTACACGTCGTTCATGAGGATGTATTCCGGAAGCTGACAAAATTACAAGAACTTACGGCCTTGCCATGCAATGGCCCCGAAGCATACAACCACACTTATAGCACCAAACAGGGATTCTACATGTACAGTAGCAGCACATCCTGCTGACATGGACAGTACTCCACCCCCGACCTTTCTGAACTGCAGTCATTGCAATTGTTATACTTCTTGCTGCACAAGCTTGGTTTGGGTGACCGCCTGGCCAGAATATTCATCATGGTTTATGTCCTCAGTGTTCTAAGCAGTCCCGGGCGTCAGTGTCTTCAGCTTCTACCGAGCTTTTAGAAGCGTTTGTTGTCCGCTTGGACCACCTCCCCATCCTACCTCATTGAGGCCGGGTAGGTAGCGAGGGGGGCTGGGCCGGGTGGGGCCTAGTGGGGAGGGGGGGCGGGTGGGGACTCCCCACCCTCGGAGGGGGTCGGATCCCAGTTTTCAGGGCGCCGGCCAATATTGCAGGTGAAGACCCTCCCCCAAGTTTGACACTTCCAGGAGTCTCTGGATGTCGCTAGGCATCTGGGGCACCTTGGCAACGACTCAGGCCCGGACCTGAAGCAGCGGGAGCTTTGATATCGATCCACAAGCGAGATCAAGGGTGTGCACACGTCGACTCGCGCATGCTGCGGTATCCAGTGGACATTTGTCGATTGCGCATCGCAAATGTTTCTCGGCGGGTGGAAGCCCTCTGACTCGGGTCCTCATCAGAGAGGCCGTCGCATTGCAAACTTGCACTGTGGTGAAACCATGAGTTGTAGGAGAGTCATAAGCAGGGCTCAACAGGAGGCTGCGGTGTTACAAGGATGAAGCCGGCAAGGCGGGCAGCACCGCGGAAGATGCAAGCAGCTGCAGACCAATAGGTGACTGCTGTGAGGGAGCCAGAAGCTTGCCTGCCATATGGGGCACATATGAAGAGGTGGTTGTATGCATATATAGTTGTACACGTGCTCGACGCGATCTCTGAGATGAAAAGATTTAGAAACCGGGGGCTTTTGTGGTTTTGCACATAGGCAGAGATTAAGTGACTGTGTGCTTGAACGTATGTAAGCCTTGTGTTGACTCCAATAGGACATCTTGTGTGTTGGAGTTAAACACAGGTATGGTGTCCTTTAGCTGACATGCATGGATGTGTCGTTGGTTTGTGCTTCAGCCACGATTGTGGACACATATGTATACAAGCGACGAGCCCCCCTTCGGGCGGCTCTTGCGCTTTGATACTCGAAGCTGCAGCATGAAGCTCGATGCTGGCGGAGCGCTGCAGCCAGCGTGGCTAGAGGTGCATCGCAGCTGCGGCGCTCTGCTGCTCGATGCATGGTGCTCGACGCTCAATGCAAGCGATTTCTGTCGCAGTAAATATAATGCATAAGTTGTGTTCAGAATATGTGATATTTCAGCAGTGCTCGAAGCGGCCGCGTCCGTGGCGGAGCGCCGCTGAAAAGCTCGATAGCCAGTAGACGTGGCCCGAAGGGGGGCCCGAAGGGGGGCCTGTCGGTCCTCGACGCTTGAAAAACGTGATGCGTGAAGCCGATGCAAGTGATGCCTGACACGCTGAGAACAGTGCAAATGCTACACATAAGTGCTGTGATGCTTAAGCTGGCTCCGAAGCGGTCGCATCCGTGGCGGAGCGCTGCAGCCAGCGTGGCCAGAGGTGCAGCGCTCTGCTGCTCGATGCGTCATGCTCGAAGCTCGATGCGAATCATTTCTGATGCACTAAATATGTAGTATATAATTTGATCAGAATGTCTGATGCCTCGATCGGGCCAGAAGCGGCAGCGTCCGTGGCGGAGCGCCGCTGAAAGGCGCGTGGCCAGAGGTGCAGCGCAACTTCGGCGCCCTACAGCGCTGCAGACGCACGACGCGAACGCGAAGCGACCTGCGTCGCGGTGTTTCTGGAAGCAGATGCACAGATGCGAAGCCGACGCCGAGGCCCCGACGCGGACGCGAGGCCGGAATGGAGCAGCCGCCGGACAACGGATACATAGATAGATAGACAAGCGACGAGCCCCCCTTCGGGGGGCTCTTACGCTTTGATACTCGAAGCTGAAGCGTGAAGCTCGATGCTGGCGGGGCGCTGCAGCCAGCGTGGCCAGAGGTGCATCGCAACCGCGGCGCCCTGCTGCTCGATGCACGGTGCTCGGCGCTCAATGCGATCGATTTCTGTCGCAGTAAATATAATGCAAAGGTATGATCAGAATATGTGATGTTTCAGCAGCGCTCGAAGTGGCCGCGTCCGTGGCGGAGCGCCGCTGAAAATGTAGACAGCCAGTAGACGTGGCCCGAAGGGGGGCCCGAAGGGGGCCTGTCGGTCCTCGACGCCAGAGAAGATCGATGCTCGAAGCCGATGCAAGTGATGCCTGACACGCTGAAAACAATGCAAACGCTACACGTAAGTGCTGTGATGCCTCGGCTGGCTCCGAAGCGGTCGCACCCGTGGCGGAGCGCTGCAGCCAGCGTGGCCAGAGGTGCAGCGCTCTGCCGCGCGATGCGTCATGCTCGAAGCTCGATGCGAATCGTTTCTGATGCATTAGATATGAAGCGTATAATTTAATTAGAATACGCGATGCCTCGGCTGCGCCAGAAGCGGCCGCATCCGTGGCGGAGCGCCGCTGAAAGGTGCGTGGCCAGAGGTGCAGCGCAACTTCGGCGCCCTACAGCGCTGCAGACGCACGACGCGAACGCGAAGCGACCTGCGTCGCGGTGTTTCTGGAAGCAGATGCACGGATGCGAAGCCGACGTCGAAGCCCCGACGCGGACGCGAGGCCGGAACGGAGCAGCCGCCGGACAATCGATAGATAGATACAGTGATGCTGAATATAATACTTATGATACAGTGATGCTGAATATAATACTTATGATATTCTGCTGAGCTGGTATAACTCAGCACATTGAATGCAGGCTGCATGAATCTGCAAGTACTCTAGAGGGAGATACACTCTTCCTGAGGGAGGAAAGGCGTGTATGCAGTTGCAGAGGATAGAGACCCAACATGTTCACAGGTATGCATGTACGTACCTGTGAACATGTGCGTACGCAGAGCATGTACAGCATGTGATGGGCATGTGGCCTCGGCTGCTGCTCTCAAGTCTCGGTCAGCAGGTCACAGCCATGTGCATGCACGCACACGATGGCGCACCGAGTCAAAGATCGACGCTGCATCTGGAGGGGACGGCCTACTCCTTCGGGTGAGAAGTCCGCAGACCAGAAAACGTTGCCGTCAACGTCGTCAGCGTAGTACTCCAGCTCATGATCAGTCTCCGGCCCCTCATGAAGCGTCTCCACCCCAGCACCAAGCCAAGGCCCCATCTTGTGCCCAGCGTATTCATGCACGTGGCGCCCCTGCACCTCATTCGGGGCGTGTATATCCCGTGCCATGGCGATGCCGGCTGGCACCGTGACGCCGGACCCTCCGGTGACGCCGTTGGCTGCCTCTGACGCCGGGGGCGCGTGGTCGGTCTCTGCTGCACATGCATGCTGCATGCACAGCACGGCCAGCATTCCGGCAGCACGCAGCAGGGTTGACCACGGCGACGATGGGGCTCCGCGCGAGCACCGGGGGTGGTTACGCTGCCACATAGACATGTAGGGACGTGAAAACTACGTAGCCTACTGAGGGCGGGGAGTGGCACAGCGATGCAGTGTTGGCTCCGCGAGAGATTATCTTCTGCTAGTTGATGGAGCAGATCCTGCAGTTCATCCATCTTTCAATGAAAGAAAGAAAAAAAAACCACTCAGGAAGAAGTCTTTCAGAGCCTGAACCGCAGGCCTGTCATCGTCATGCTGTACATGCACACAGACATGGCACCAGAAGCACACTTGTCAGTTGCTTGTCAGATGCATATGTTGACTTTAGTAAAGTCAAGTCAATCTTGAATCGGTATTCTTGAGAGGACGTTGACAACTCCGAATGAACGGGACCACATGCCGTATACAAACGACACTATGTCGCATATATAGTGCGCAGATCTGCTTCCCTGAGCTTCACCTGCAGACACACCCACGCACACAATGATCGTGATGTGCTGCACTCGCGAGATGTTATGTGCACAGCCTACACGCGTACGCGCCTGTGCACAGCCTACACGCGTACGCGCCTGTGCCAACTGCAAGGGAGCGCTGAGCTGCAATGCGGAGCGTGAGCTTCTTCCTTAGAAATGGTCAGCATTAACTCGCGTTTTCCTTCGGTTTCAGTGTTTGTTTTCTCCCGTTCACTCTTTTTTAATATTCTCGCGTTTTCCTCGCGATTTACAGTTTGCCTGCGACAGACGAGAATCTTATGCTGTGTCCGTTTACAAAAGAGTGAACGGGAGAAAACAAACACTGAAACCGAATCTCATCCGAATCAAATGCAACATACACTCACACACACACGAACACTACAACCGCACTCACAACTCAGTCCGGCAGGACCGCGTCCTCCAGGCCCGCATCATATCGCAACCCTTGCTCCCGAGAGATGACAAGCCCAGACTTCCGATACATATCCGCATTGCCGCGCTGCAATGACACCGACAACACCCGCAGCGCCCACTGGACAAACGCGCCTTTGGAGAGGGCGTGTCTTATGCTGTGTCCGTCATGTCATGTCTGTCATGTCTTATGCTGTGTCCGTCCTTGCATGCCGCAGGCATGCCTGCGGCATGTTGCAACATGTTACAGAAGAGTGACCGGGAATACACAAACACATGTACCATAAGGAAATCTAGTCCGAGTCAGGTGTGCACAAGATTGCAAGTGTGCACAAGAGCGTTACAGATGACAAAACGGGTGCAGACAAGCACAGCAAGGAACCTGCTCTGAAGCGGGCACCGGGGTCTTGAACAGATCTGCTGCTGGTCGTGTCGATTGACCTCGTCCACGGCATGGGTGTCGAGTCCCCGGAGGCTCGGCGCTTGGCATTAGATAATAATTGTTAGGCCATATCTGCAATGCTAGGATCCCATGGGCAAGCCGAAGCGGAAAGAGCCGTCAAAGGCAAAGCTGAGCGACCTGAACCGCCAGCACGCTTCGCAGTCGCCCGTGCGACCTAGCCTATTGATTACAGACCAACGTAGCACCCTAGATACTAATGAAGTTGTCACCTACAACAATGGACAGCTCGCAGTCGTGCAGCGCGAGTCACCGCGCGGGTCTCCACAGCCCAAGCGCCGGCGCGCAGCACCTGCCAGCGGGACAGCTACCGAGGCTCATCTCTCTGCAGATACAAGCAAACAGGTAAAATCGGCGCTGAATGTGGTGCCTGGTGAGACTCAGCTCGCCACGGCTGCCCCTCAGCAGCCGCCAGCCACCAGCAACGACCAGCACGACAGGGCTCACTGCACTGCACAGTGCCACCATCCACCCCCGCCCGCTTCCGCCGACACCCCCTCTCCGCCTCATCCCCGGCCTCCTGGCCTCGCAGGCGCAGCAGCCAAGCAGTCTGCTACCCGCCGGCCACATCGCCAAGCCGCAGCAGCCGCCGGCGCACACCCCCCCTGCGCAGGCCAGTGGGGGCACGGGCGGCAGCGCCAAGCAGCAACGCGCCCGGCGGGGCGGTAAGAAGAAAGGCAAGGGACGGGGAGCAGGCAGCCAGTCGCAGCGGGCGGGCCCCCGCAGACAGGCCGGGCTCCGTGCGGCTGCATCGGCCCCGCCAGTGCAGCGGGCCAACGCGGCCCCGCGGCTGCGCCTGCTGCAGCATGTCCCCCCGGCCGCCCGGCTGGGTTGGGCCGAGTCGTGCACAATGGTGTGGGAGCTGGTGGCCGACGCGTGCACGCATGCGCGCGGCGATAGCGTGCGAGAGGAGGTTGTTGCCGCTTTCGAGGAGCTCATGCGCCTGCCCAAGCGCCTGCTAGCGTACAGCAGGGGGCGGCGCTCTGGGAAAGCGGCGGCAGGGCGGTGCCGCGACTACGCCCTTGGGCTGCCCGTGGAGATGTGGGAGGACACGCCGCCCGGCCACTGGCCCGGGAGGCGCAAAGCTCCCATGTCTGCAGATCAGCTGCATGCGCAACACATCGACAGATGCTTGCGCATCAAGCGCTCCATTCACAAAGCTGGCCGCGGATTGCAGGATGGCAAGCCCGCAGATGCGCGGTCCCCAGAGGTCCAAGCCGGTCTGCGCGCATTGTTCCCGCCAGCAGATCCGCCGGCCCCTCTGGAGCCGAACCCGGATGTCCCCGTTCTGTGCTTGACACGGGAGGCACTGGTGGCGGCGGTGGCCGCCGTGAGCGCACACCATCGAGGGTCATCGGCCGGCCCGTCCGGCTGGACGTTCGAGATGATCTGCGCAGCATGCCAATCCTCGGACGCAGCCACCGACGCGCTGCTGGCGGTCGCCAACCACATGCTGTCCGGCATGCTGCCACGGGAGACGTTCCTGCTGGACGGGGCTCCTCATCGGCCTGGAGAAGCCGGACGGTGGCACGCGGCCGATCGCAGTGGGGGAGACCTGGTACCGGTTCGCGGCAGTGTGCGCCCTGCGCGAGTACGGCCGCGGCATCGGAGAGAGCTTGGCGCCGCTACAGGTCGGCGTTGGCACGCGGAGCGGGACTGAGACAGTCGTGCACGGCCTGTCTTCTGCTCTGGTCGAGGGCGCTTCGGTGTTCTCGGTCGACATGAAGAACGCCTTCAACTGCATCAACCGCGCGGCCATGTTCGCTGCCGTGAAGGAGCGTGCCCCGGCACTGCTGCCCTTCACGCAATGGGCGTACGGCGCCGGGTCCCCGCTGCACATCGCGGGCGCTCCGGAGGACGTCGAGCCGGTCCTCTGCCAACGTGGCGTCTGCCAAGGTGACCCCCTGGGCCCCCTCCTGTTTGCGTTGACCCTGCAGCGTGTCCTGGAGCGCGTCGACGCGTCAGGCGCCGGCGCCCCTGTGGTGGCGTACCTGGACGACATCAGCATTGCGGGCGACCTCGCGGCTGGAGCTGCCGTGTTCCGGCGGCTGTGCGTGGAAGCTGACGGCGTGCGCAGCATTGGGCTTGAGGTGAACCCGGCCAAATGCGGCGTCCACAGCGCCGACGCCGAGGCGGCGGCCGCAGTGGCCGCAGAGCTCGGCATTCGGGATCTGCACGCGGGCTTCAAGGCTATCAACATCAACACGCCGTTGGGCACCCCGGAGTACGTCGCCGAGGTGCTGGACGCGCGGGCACGCGAGGTCGAGGGCCTCGTCGAGACCCTCGTGCGCATCCCGCTCTCAGTGCAGGCGCAGTTCCTCCTGCTGCGTGTGTCCCTGAGTGTGCCCATGACGCACCTGATGCGGACGGTGCCGTATGCCGTGCTCGAGCCGCACATGCGCAGGGCGGAGGCCGCTGTGTGGCGCGGTGCCGCCGCAATCCTGTGCCTGCCGCTTGAGGTTGCGGAGGCTGCTGCCGCGTCTGACAACTCGGCCACTGACGCTGAGACGCGGCGGCTTTCATACCGGCTGATGTCACCTGTCAGGCATGGCGGGCTCGGACTGACGATGCTGGTGGACAGCGTCGCTGACGCGGCTTTCCTGTCGGGGGCCGGCATGGCCGAGCGCAACCTCGCCGGCTGCCCGGACCTGCTCCGCCGCCTCCGCGGCCACTGTAGGGGCAGTCTGTTGCAGCGCTGGCAAGGCTTGTTCGACGAGCTGCATGAGCTGCTGGGGTGGGATGCGGATGCCCGTGACCTACCGCACGAGTTCGTCTCGGGCAAGCTGCTATCGGCCCAGCGCGAGGTGGGGCGCACGGTCGCGGACCATGCGGCCTCACTCCTGCTACAGGGCATCGACCTCGACACGCCGGCCGGCAGGCGGGAAGCGGCGTGGCTCAGGAGCGCTTCGGGGGGGCCTGCAGGCGCCTTCCTCTCCGCTCTGCCGGGCGGCGTTCTCACCATGGGCGACGACATGTTTGTTCTGGCGGTGTGGCACCGCCTGCGATTCCGCGTCCCGACGGACGTCCCCCCCCCTCCGTGCAAATGCAGTGCAGGTGTTGCCGCCGAACCAGACCACGCCATGGTCTGCAAGAAGGTGGCAAAGGAGACCCAGATGCGCCATGATAACCTGGCTCGTGCCTTCCACCTGGTCGCCATTTACGCCGGACTGCAGTCCGCACTCAAGCCGCTCTACCGTGGCCTACCTGGGGCGCGGGTGTGGAGCTGACTCGCCGCGGGGACATCGTCGTGGTCATGCCGCGCCTGGAGATGGCTGGTGTGGACGTTAATGTTGTGGTCACGCATGCGCCGGCGGCCTCGTACGTGGCCGCCGCGGTATGGGAGACTGGTGCGACGGAGGAGTGGGCGGAGAACAGGAAGCGGGACCGCTTCCGGCGGGACGTGCCTGATCATGCCGCGTCACGGTTCCGGTTTGTTCCGTTTGCTGTTGAATCGCCCGGCTTCATGGGCAAGGTTGCGGTGAGGTTCATCGGCCAGTTGAGGGATGTGGCAGCTGCTAGTGGGTGCATCCCCAAAGGCGCGTTTGCCAAGTCTAGTGGGCACTGCGGGTTCTGTCGGTGTCGTTGCATCGGGGCAATGCGGACATGTGTCGGAAGTCTAGGCTTGTCTTCTCTCGTGTGCAGGGGTTGCGGTATGAGGCAGGCATAGAAGACGCGATCCTGCAGGACTGAGGTGTGGGTGCGGTTGTAGTGTGATCGTGTGTGTATGTGTTTCTGTTGATTCGGATGCGAGTCGGTTTTGGTGTTAGTCTTCTCCCGTTCGCTCTTTTGTAAAGATTTCATGCCAGTGCACATGCCATTCCTCCCATGCATGACGGCAATATCGTCATGCAGCTCTCGATTTTTCTGATGAACGCGTAGTGACTTCGCCCTCGTTGTCCATTGACCAATGGCTGCACAGCTCTCCGCCATCAGAATTTCGCGGTGATCCGCGTAACGGATCGCCGGGATGGCCCCGGCGGACTGCTTGCATGCCATGCGGCATGGGGAAATCCCGATGATCGGCATCTACATAAATTTTGCACAAAAAAACCCGGGATCCTGGTTGGGGTGCACACCCCCAGTCACAACGGCAATTCTGGAGGCGCAGGTACGTGTTAAGTGTGTTCGCATGATCCTGTGCGCATCCTTGTCCAGCTGCGGTGCCGCCTGTCTCTCCGCCCATGGCATTGATGCAGCACAGTGCGGTCGCAACTGATCTGTAATGGTGTGTGAATACATGACCATTCCATTTTGACATTGACAACTCCGAAAACTAGGTGTTGCAATTAAAGCGGATCACCCACGTGGCTGACTGCTTGGCTGACATGTCTTTCAGCGGGGCCCCCAAGCCACGATTTCGGCATCGCCAGGATGTCTTATTTGGTCACTGCCGCGGAGTAGGTGTTCTGGTGTTGAAGACATGCGTCTACACAGGTGGCCAGAAGTAGGCTTGCACAGCCCGGCCGAGCACCCTAGCACAAAACATTACATGTCAACTCCCTAGATCCACATCTGCATCCACAGCTACCGCCAAAGCCATAGCAAACATACATGTCACATAGTCCGTAGCAGACCCCTACTCCTACACAACATGTACAACAGCGGCTTTCTGCGGATCTTCTGTCACAGACAGGTACGTCGAGGTGGAGTCACGCTTTGCAGCGGATCTGTCTGGGACGGCCAGGTACCAGGACATGGCATAATCCGACGTCGAGTCCATGCTGTACACCAGCTCCAGCGCCATTGGGCCATCGTAGAGTGGGTGATCGGCTAACTTCCACAGTGCGGACTTTGCCCAGTCAGGATGCCCAACTACACGGAGGCTGCTCATACTGCTTCCAAATGAGTCCTGGGGGTAGGCGTTGTGAGCACCAAGGTACCTGCATGAGAGGTCTGCAGCTTGGTGCGTAAACTATTTGCGCCACACGCAGGCACCACACAAACGATCACATATGCTGGTCGCCGGGTGGACATCTGGTCTGACATGAACACCCACATCTGCTTTGATATGATCATGAGCTCGGCTGTGATAGGTAGCTAGCAGTGAAATGTAGTTCTTGCGGCAAACACGAGTCTGACATCACCCTACATGCATGCTCGCTTCATGGAGCCGTGGAACAGCACGCGTGTGGTGGAGCATGCGCCGAGCATGCGCCGAGTGATGAGTCGTCAGGATCACGCAGTCATCAGGAGCGCTGTGAAGGATTGCATGTGCTGCATGTGTACCCATGTAGAAACACATGCTGTACTCGCTCTCTGGTGGCATCAATGCCATCTCACCACGACGGAATCATGTAATCGAGTATCAGAGCTGAAAGTACAAATCAATCATGTATGAAAAGTTCGTGACTTATCCGTACGGCTGCGTCTGAAGTCATATCAAAAGTCAAATCAATTGGCAAAGGGTGGGAGGGTGGGACCATACCAGCCGGTGGAGAGATCGTTCATTCTGTTCACAAGCACCCTCACGAAGAACTCTGCCGGGCCCCCCGAATTCCCATTGTCCTGCTTCTCAAAGTAGAAGATGGCGGCATCACCTGGGTCTTCACAGGGCAGACGACCAGCATGCACACCCATGGGTGAGCATGTTGGGTGCGCAAGCTGCACTGAAATATTAAATGTGCTGAAACAGCTTCAATTTGGCTCGTGAAGGCCCACAGTAGTAGATATGTACATTTAATGGATCAAGGAAGCATTCCGAAGGTGATCGCTGGAGCACTTGGCCTCCCGTGGCTTCATGATAGTGGCTCGGACGCGACGCAGCGAACGGTGACATGGCACGCAGGAGACATAGCATTGTGTACAGACCGTACAATAATGTTCTTAGTTACTTAGTTTGTACACATGACTGGTTTGCGGCACGGTCTGCCATGATCCGGCTCTCTCGTGTCCGCTCCGTGATGCCATGGCTCCGCGGCAACGCAGCACGAATTGATAGTACAATCCAGATCCAAGGCCGGAAAAGGCTAAAGTGTATGGCTTAAGCCAATTGGTGAACTCTAGTTATGTTAGTCTGCTGCTGCATGCCATCCTGTGACTAGTTCGCTTGCAGTGAGACAGATACATGCGCGGCCATCGTATGCTCTGTATGTTGGAGAGATCCACTATAGGTTCCGTGCGCGCGAGAAGTCTACGTCAGGAATAACAGAAAGCTCTTTGGTATGTATACGAGTGCCGACTCCAGCCAAATCAGGACATGCCAGGTGTCGTGTGTGTTCGTGCTGTTGCGAAAATGCCCAAGCTGTCTGCTGTCATCCGTGGCAAAGCCACGATCATGTCCACAGTGTTTTCACGATGGTGAGATCTGATTATATCAGCCGCGAAATGGTGTGCCAAAAGCTTCTGGTTACGTGGCGTTGCCAGTAAAGCAAAGCGCACTGCAAGCATGAATGTGAGGTTGCAGCCCTCGCGAACGCCCCGCTCAACACAATCTCGCTGAATGCAAGTACTCTTTCATATGATAAGTGCATAGTACCAGTTGCACGATGACAATGTGGAAGCCTCCGTGCGTTACGATTCGCGGGCCACTGCACACCGATCGATATTCATCAATTCGATGTCGCTGGACATAGTTTTGCCCAGGATCACTTATGCAATATGATAGCGGGCAATTAGCCTTGATTGTGTGCCATATCGCACGTCTTCTAGTTGGCGCACTCTGCGTCTGCGCACCCACTCGCGTTTGCGCGCCTGTGAAACCAAGGCTCACCCACTGGAGTGCGCCATCGAGTGCGCGACACATGTATGCGTGAGCATGCTGGGTGCGCTGAATTGCCTGAACACGCAAATCATCAAATAGATGCTTCATAATCAGGTACAGCATTGTAATACGTGTTTGGTACATTCCTATCATCGCTGGCGCCAATCTACGGTGGTCCTTGAACCACCTCAAGTCGCTCCCACCATGCACTGCTCAGTCTTGCTCAAATTGCTTACTACCATACATAAAATACACTCAACATTCACCATCAAATCGACACTAGCTGGTATATACTTGCTCACTGCACAATTGAACGTGGCCTGATCGAGTGGAGGTCTGCTCCTTCGCCAAGTCTGCTCCTGCATACCAGAGATGATATGACGCCTTGTTGCACAGACCAAGGCATCTACGGGGTAAAAATTCACGGAAAGAAAATAATGAAGGTGCAAGGTGGCATTCAGAGATGCAAGACAGTGTATGCACACCTGCCATGCTAGGCTTACTGCATCGGTCTTGTCAGGTATCCAAAGCTGTGGCCATTGCCATCCTGCATGCGATCAGTTTTTTCATATTCAAAGCATCTTAGTATGAAATGAGTCTATCGATCGACTGAACACATCAGCAAGCTATCGGGGCAGCAGCGAACCATTTGGACCATCAGGCCAGTTCGGTCAGCAGATATATGCTGCATGTCCTCGTTGTGGCTGTACTGATTGTCGATGCCTCAATCTCTGTATGTTGCAATCTGTGTGCTGGTTGTAGACCTACATGAGCAAGTATTCCTGAGACGTCCAGAGCTGGCAGCCATCCGTGTCAGGACATCAGCTACAACAGCCAGGCGTTGTGACCATTTACAGCAAATGTATCAGAATCATGTGACCGACCGTTTGTGCTAAAGCTGCAACGAAAAGTCAATTGCTAGCTTGACAGTCTCAGAACGAACCTCTGCTCAACAAAGGTCTCTGATTGAAGTTGAAAAATACACATTGACTGTCGACATCGGATCTGTGTCTCAAGTTGGAGAGGTGTAGCAAGTGCACCTGCACGCACGCACAGCTCTTGACATCAGGCAAACGCTTCGAGGTATGCACCATTTCAAGACAATCCATGGAACAGAAAGAGTCTAATCAACGTCACTCACGCGCACACAAGCTCGCCCTTGTCTTCGCCGGGCTCGGGGCCTGCTCGAGGGGCTTGATCAACAACGAGTGCTCGTGAAATTTGCGTGACAGCACAGTGTACAGACATAAAAGATATTAGACCATGGAGGATAAAGTAATACATACTTGCGAAACGATCTACGCCATCGGTGAATGCAGATCACCTAGTTATACTGCAACGGGGAGCTGCAACTGACACGGCGACATGCAAGAGCTGATCGACGCAGCATCACAAGCCTCCCTAACGCGCCGAAGGTAAATATCCACTTCAGAAAGTATCATGTTTCGTAGCGACGGCTGCCTGCAGGCGACGCTACCGCAAGTACTACACGCGAATGCTGTGTCCTGGCCGTTATCTGTCCATGCAATCGCTTCGACATGTAATTGCACCAGTATAACATGTCTTGCACTGGCGTACGCGGGATAGCTGTCAGCTGCACGGGTCTTCTGATGTTCAACCATGTGTGGCGGAGTGGCAACGATGCACTGATCTACAGTTGTTCGTACCTCGGCGACGTCTGAAAGCATGAACACCATCGCGCGCCATTGCAATGCGCCGCATTCAAGGATGCTGCACTTTGTGTAGACCTTTGGATATGACATGACGGAATTTTGTACGCCTGCAACACCATTGAACGGGCTGTCGATGGCTCTGTACATGTGTGGCCTTTGCTAGGACAGACCTTGCGGACAATCGACCACGGATTACAGCATGCTCTTCAATGGTGACAGATTTATGTGAATGCACGGATATCTGATCTGGTGTATGGCGCAGTTGGCTCGTACTTCAGTCACACGGCATGGACACCACGTGCAATCTCCATTCACCATTCACGGACACATCCCAGCTGGTTTAAGCCAACTAAATTCACATTGGCATGTGCAGCGGGTGCTGAGCCTGCCTCAGTGTTGACTTGAACAGGCTCATCCACAACCTTCACATAGTACACAGTATCCAACCAGCAGACTGAGCCGAACAGTCTTCCTCCACTTGATGAGATGGTGTAACATGCCATGCTCTGCGAATCCCCATGGCGATGGGCCTTTCATCGGCCAGGTTCCCACAAAGCACACCTCACTCAGAACCATGGCACACCCTTTGGGTGAGCTGTTCGTAGTGACCCACGCTCCAGGAACCCAGCTCCACATTCCAACAGCTGTACAGCAACTCTGGTACTGTGATTTTGCATTCCAAAACAATTAGGCCCGCCGCAGACCCGGTTGCAGTGACTTCGCTAGACCAGCTCACCCACTGTCGGCGCACCTTTGGACATGGAGCACCCACCAGGTGGGCAGAAAAGGTGATGGGTGGCCATTAGATGCATCCCCTAGCTATCACAGGGGTTCCAAGCCCACCAACGTATGTTAAACTGACTCTAGAGCACAATGATACCTTGAGATCATCAAATCTCGCATTTCCCAAGGACTTACGATTCGGCTCACCCCAAGATCGCGCACCCAGTCCAGTGGCGCACCTGGGTGTGCAAGTGTGGCGTAGGACCTGTGTTCAACGACACACACATAGCTACTGTGAGCATCACGGTAGTCCATTGGGCTGTTTCCCACAGCCACGTAATACGGGTGGTGCGAGCTTTCCACGATCAATGTCCCCACATCCGGCAGGTCGTACTTGTTTGACCTGCAGAGTGTGTGTAAAGTGTGTGTGGGGTCAGTAGACTGGGCAGACTGAGCGCGCCAACAACATGCATGTCCCCAGCAACACAAGTTGATTGTTGGCAGAGGGTGTGATCATGAGGGGCATCAGCTAGCGGCACAGAGTCGGAGCAAAAAGGGCGGCAGGCTAGAGTGCATGCATCATATCATTGCTGAGCACGAGCTGCAGGCAGTATCTGCACTGCAAGGATCATCCATACATGAGCATGCTGAGCAAGCGCACCCTGTGGCGGAGTGGTCAAGAACATCGTGGGAGGCGTCAATGAGCACCGGGCTGGAGGTGGAGCCGCCCCCGACGACGTCGGCACGGAGGGTGTTCACGGCGTCCAGAGGCACCCCTGCCGCCACCGCCGCAAGCAGTGCAATCATAGATGCTACTGTAATGCTCTGCATTGTCTGTGTGCAGTTGATTGGCACAACACGTGGATATACAAACCTGAAGTTGACTCGAAGATTCCTGCAGATCAGTACGAAACAGCTTGGCGTGCAGACGTTCATTTCTGCGCCATGCGCCATCATGGTCGCTTTGCAGCATTTCCAACCCGACTGCCACCCCGAACCTAATTACATCTGAATATCCGGAATTGTTCTATGTCATCGGGCCCGATCACCCAACACTGGTTCTCAGATACAGCCGGCCCACAGGGGCGGCACGGCTTGTGTCTCAAACAGCCCCGAGGTGTGTTGGAGCGAACAGATATGGCGTACTACTGCACCCTAGGCAGCAACATGGCAGTTCACAACAGTGCTGCTGAAGATCCGGCCATAGACAGATATGTAACGACAAGCTCTTCCACAGAGGAAAGCTGTACAGGCCTACACAGCACAAGATTGGTCCCCGTTCTGGCTTCCACGCACACTAGTAGTCCCATATCATAGCGATGGAAGGCACACACAGTCACACCCACGCCATGCTGGTACCCATGCCCTACTATTAGTACCCAGCCGTCACCAACTCTGTCCTTGCAACACACTCACTCACTCATGTGAGTGATCACTCACTCACATGCAAGCCCGGAATGCCTGGGTAGGGCGTATGTGTTGCAAGGACAAATTCGGAGTGGCACTGCCGGGGCGTATACGTATGTGTGCCTGTGTGCGCCAAGTTTTACAAAAGAGTGAACGACAGAAGAGCACTTCCACATCATAATCTGATTTGAATGAACGAAAACACACACACGATCACGCTACATCCTAGCCTTCAATTCGTCGTGCAGGACCGGGTCCTCACATGCATGCTGCCTCATATGTCAAGCAGCCATAGCGCTGCAGCGCCTCTGCGCAAACGGAGTGACAACTTGAAGCATTGCCGGCGCCCGTCTGCTTTTCTGTAATACACGCTTATGCCAACTACTGATACTTCTTGCTAGTGCCTCAAGGCAATGCGAGCTCGCAGGAGGGCAAGACAGCAAGCGCGTGGCCACTAGACAACACGTGTACACTGTCATAACACAGACGCAGAGCTGGACCAAAGATGCTTGAGCTTGATCACGTGACCATGTGACCCCGCGACATGTGTACCGTGGCCACGCGTGGGACAGGGTACATGCCTCCGATAAATAACGGCATCGCGATCTAGATCATGCTGAAGGAAGATGTGTGCGGCACGCGTGCAATGTGGCTGCGCGTGCCAGTGGGGGAGCGATCGGCAGAGGGCCCCGCGGAGCTCCGCAGGGTCGCAGCAGGAACAGCTGTGCCGCAAGCCTAAGGCCTGGGGCAATTTTGCTGCACATAGATCGGAGAATTCACACCGGCTCGTTCTGAAGCTTCCACACGCGCGCAGCGTTCCCACCGATGCAGGGCTCGCAGCACCCCGGGCCGATCCAGAATAATGTATTGGGATATCGATGTGGGGTGTGCTGCAGCTAAGACGCCGAGTTGCAGGAGCACGTAGGGGTGGTGGGGAAGGCCGAACATGGAGGTGAACCGCTCTGTGCGTGCTTATATCGGCCATGCAGGCCCGTCGGTGTTCCAATGCCCGAGGTGTCATGCCAATCCGGTATCACGGTACCGCGGTGGCCATCGGTCCAGAAGTCTCGATACCCCGACTTTTATCTCGAGATAATTGTTTACAACGGAGTGATCAAACGGTTCGAACGGAAGACGACACACACCAAGACCGAATCTCATCCGAACCAACAGCAACACACACATATATGTAGTTACAAAAGCTTTCTAGAGTGAACATACATGTATACCCGCACGATCACACTACAACCGCGCCCACACCTCAGTCCGACAGGATCGCGTCCTCCAGGCCCGGGCCTGCTTTTAATTGTTTCAGAAGAGGTTCGGGGGTACTCATGACGCATTTATGTGCATGCTGTGTCTGGTTGGTCCGGTCCATTGGTATGTACCTCTGAGATAGTGGACTTTTATCAGAAGTTCTGATTATAGAGAGCGGCAAAGATCACCTGATCACTGGTATCGTAATGTATGCTTTAGCTCTAACCAGTTACACAACTACAGGGTCGCCTACGGAGCATTGACGCGTGCGTGCGCGCTGGTGCCGTGTTTGTTTAGACCTGAACGGATAAATCCCGACAGTGACGGCGTCCACACATCTGTATAATTTGATGTGCGTTCAACGCGGCATACATGCACAGGCATCTCGCGATGACGTTGTGATCTGGTCGACCGGTGATCTGTCATTGTTTGTCCACACGTGCGTGGCGAGTAGCCACATGTTACAAAAGAGTGAGCCGGAGAAAACAAACACTGAAACCGAATCTCATGCGCATCAACACCAACAGGGGGTGGTGTTTGCCCACCGGGCCTTAGAGGCTCGCGCCCTTCCCGACGTGTCGGATCGCCCCCCTCGCCACCGATTCCACGCGTTTTTAGTGAAGCGACGGTCCTGTTTACGGTGACCACTGTCCCGTGGCGGCTGCCGTCACACCTCGTGTGGTGTGAACCTGGCATGACATGTCTGTGGTCCCTCCGCCACGCTTCGTCGGTGCACCGCGGTGGCGCTGGTACTTGTGGCGGTACGCTGTACAAAGCCTAGAGCGTTTACGCACGGCATATGATATCGATGTTTATCTTAGATATTGATCAGTGCTGTGTGACAGGAAACCTCCTGCGCAGCGGCACGCCGATGTTACCGAGAACACACGGCAGTCCTCTCAGCCAGAAACAATCCGCTTGCAAAGGAGATGTCATCCTACAAACTGATCGGATTGTTGTTGAGCCTATAGTTGCTGTTTTAGCCAAGGCACTACTCCTTTCCTGTGATGTTGCGGTTGCATGTACTGCCTCGTCCGCGAGGGTGTGTGTCTGTCGCAACACATATCTACTGCAGGTGCCTATTTATGAATGTTTGTTGACGGTTCTTTGGCGCTTGCTCGCCGGTCAATACACTGCTGGGTGCACATGGCAATAACTCCGCAGCTGCGACTAGCTATGCTGGGCTTTCCAAAAGCTTGCAGCAGCATCACCCGACACATAAAGTGGAGGCCGGCTATTCGTGCCTTACTTGTCACTTCGCCGTACAGTAACTGCAGCAGTTTGCATCGCAAGGCAACCGTGAGTTATGCTGCGTGCAGCCATACGTGACGACATTACTCGTCCTTGGCACAAGCATTCTCGTAGGACAGTAAAAAGCATTAATGCTTCCGTTACTTTGGCGTGTGGTGCTCGCTGATTGCCATGCGCTGAGGCACTTGCGACTGAGACAAATCAACAACATAGCATTGCAACTATTCACTAAAAAGAACGACGAGACTACAGTGCACACAAGAAAGCACACGAACACTTTGCTTGGGCGTTTGACTGCCGCCCAGGAGTGACCCAGTCATCACAGCTCGCGGAGGCAAGTCTCTGGCGCAAGCAGCGTTGTCTTGAGCTCCTAGCTAGGCTGCGCAGTTGCACGTTGTGGTGGTGACTGCGCGCCCGTGCGGTCGACGTCATGCCCAGCTGGCGCAGGTCATCAGCCGGCGCGTGACACTACCACTGCTTTGACATGCCCTTGCCTGCGTCACAGGACAGTGGTCACCGTAAGCACGACCGAAGCGATCGCCCCCTGGCGCCGCGTCGATCGCGTACATGGTCAACCGTTCCGGAATGTTCGATCAATCGTTCCGGCATGGTCCCGGCACCGACCTTCGCAGATCCGACCGACACCTGTAGCGTGCGGACGTGCGGCAACACAGCCGGAAAGAGTTATACAATTTATTTTGCTGCATGCTTCAGCATGCCGTCCCAGCAGGACAGCGCTGCAGCCCGTGCATGTCCCGGCGTACCGGCTGCCGAGAAGACTTGGAACGGACGGTAGCTTTCACCGATCAGACAAACTTTACAGCTGCACATGTAGCTTCCGAGATTCTGTAGTTCACAAACGGCGCTCCCGCTGCATGCGTGGCTGCATCCTCTGTTTCTGTAGTCGACGACGCTCTGTGCGCGCTGTGAGCCGTGCTGAATGCCTGCTGTGTGCGAATCCAACCGCGCACAGCTTGCAGAGGATTGATGTCTGCTCATGCAGCTGCAAATGCTGCGACCGCCTGCCATGGTCTGGCTCCGATGCAGGTAGCCATCTTCGGAGTGATGGTCCGGGTATGCTGTCACAAATCACACTGTTGCTGTGTGCGGCCCTGTCGATCGTATGGCCATGCTGCGTCGAGTATAGTGTCAAAACAGTGTGTTCCACGCAGAGCTGTCAATGATGCAACAGCTCTGCAGAGCTGTAGTGAGCTCTGTAGTGCCCGCGACGCCTGGCTGCTCTCCTTTGCTGTGCACCGCCTCGCCGTCTATACACTCGCAGAGATCTCTGGAGAAAGGCAACGAGGCTCATGTCACCGCATTGAAATATGGCGTTTGCTCTGCTCGGCTGCTTGCACAGCAGCATGACGTCGCTGTCCCAGCGTACTAGCTACCAACCACGCCAGATGCAACGTTAACACATCATCGATTGTTCGCTCAAAATATGTACCGTTCTCTTGCTGACATATAGCTGGAGAAGCGACATGCTGCGTTGCTATTCCAGCGGCATGTACCGTCGCTGTTGCGAAGATGCACTACCGCTGCGCACACAGCTGCACAAGCGCTCAACACATGACAAGTGAACTCTCGACTGCTAATTTTGCTGCATCGCACAGCATGCGCTGGCTGCCGATGGCCACAATCCTCTGTTTCACCGCTCCGAGACAGCACTGACAATCTGTTTATCACCACAGCCTGCTGCAGCCCCTCACGACATAGGTCTGGCCAGTCGCCTCGGTAGCACAATTGGCGCTGGCCTTGTGATGGCAAAGCAGGCAGACCACTCGAAGCAGGGAACGATGGAATAGCAACAGGCAACACAATATCACACAAGTAGCAGCACTGTGGTGCTTGAGGCATGAATATTCAGGCCTGCATCCTCTGCACATGGACACATGTCATCTGATCACATAAGAACACAAGTTATTGCAACAGAAGCTTGCACACTCTGGCGTACACCCTCTGTCCTTTGCAAGGAACTCAATGGGCACCACAACATGGAGCAACACAGCACAAGCTGCTACAAATGCAAATGAAGCTTGCACTTGTACGCCCAGACTATCCTCCTGCGAGGGACCCACAAACAAGCACTCACACTAGCTTCAACCTCCGAAGCATGCACACCCGTACCAACACCCTCAGCCATCAGCCCTCTTCGGAGCATACACACATTCACAACCGTGTCGCTGTGTCCGGCGCGGGTGCTGCCGTTGCGTGGGTGTTTTGGTGTGCGCTTCGTGTGGCTTGCTGCGTGGTGTGCGTTTCCCCTGCTTCTTGCTTGCGGTGCTACCTGCCTCGCTTGCTTTGTCCTTGTAACACATTCACAACCTACAACATACAGAACAACCATTGATGCTGTCTCAGTGCCACGCTCCCACCACCTCAGCATCTCGGCCCCACATGCCACCTCCGCAGCCCCGCCCCCGTGGACGGGCCCGTCTACCAGGCAAAATGCAAGCTAACCATCGAGATAAGAATTCGAGCTAGAGCAGATGCTCAACCTTTTATATGCTTCGCCCATTCTAACAGCATTCAGTGACGATGTTGAGGTTGTGCTGTGATGCTCATGGCCTGTGGACTCACAAATGCGTGCAATGGGTGTCCGGCCCGAATTTGCAGCACGCATGAATGGCATCACATACTGCTGTGGTTGGCATACCTTGAACAACGATTTGAGAAGCGTGGTCGCGACAATAAGGTCACTGGAGAGTGGTTGCGTGGTGTGATAACACACGAACTAGGGTCACTAGCCCCGTTTATGGACTCCGTTGAGCCCGGTCTTGTGCGTGTGCTAATGTCTGCTCGTTCGGGTCTGTCTCCTTTCTTGTGTAGGCACCGTAGTGAAAAGCATTTGGAATATTCACGTGCTGCTGATGTCTTCACATCCTACATCGCACGTGCACCCATCGGGGCAGTTCTGCCACCTGTCCCAGTGGCACATCGTGATCGGCATGTCTCCGCCGTTGCGGTTTTGGTGCGGCAGTTGCTCGCACGGCCAGGTCCTTATGACAGTGCCTCTGGTGTTTCGTGGTCTGATGTAGCGGTTGTGCTTATTGTCGGTGTTGATGGTGTTGGTGGTGATGCTGGGGTGTCGGGTGTTGCAAATCGCCCGTCCCCTCTCGGTGAATTGGCTCGTGTTGTTGCATTCTGTGGCGCAAGTCAGAGTTTGCGGCAGCATGTTGCTTGGATGCCTCTTTCGGTCCCGGATTTCGGAGTTGTCAATGTCCAAATGGATACGGCTATGTAATCATGCATACATACATACTAGATATGTAGCAGCTCGGTGCTCGCAGCCCGGAATTGCCCAGCCTTTTGACAAATTGTCACACCTGCTCCTGTCTCTCCACTGTGATGCAGGTTCGTCTACTCGTGCAAGAATCACAGTAACACCGACATCGACAATCACAGCACTCAGCAATATTTTCACACAGTCGAGCGAGGCACTGCAGCGGCCGTGATCGCATCAGAATGCAGCAACACGCTATTCCTGCTATGTGCTGAAAGGGTGGCTACAGCCCACCATCTCATGCTCTACAAAGTGCTGTGAAATCGGGGGCCCGTTTTGCACTTCACTGTTCGTCCGCACCAGCCATCGCTGCGGATCAGGCGTGCCCTCGCAATTTTCACGCGGTGTTTACAAGTTGTCCCCTGCTCTGTGGTGGCTGGGGGTGCGCTGTGCACGTCTGCTGGCTGCTCTGCTGCTCATTTGCCGCATGCTATGGGATCTCGATGGTTAGCTTCCATTTTGCCCGTACGGAAACCACATCACAGTCATCGGTGTCCCGCCACCCCGCGCCTACGCCCGCCCGGTGGGCTAGGCACGTAGTGCCATCTTTTTCATTAGCAGGACCGCCGCAAGCGTTTTCAGCCACTGCAAGCGATCCTGCAGCTCTGATCGCCAAAGTTCGCAGCCCTCTGTACGCTCTTTCATCTGGCCCATCGTCACGCAAGCTACAAGCTGCTGATGGCAAGTGATTCCGATGTGAATAATGATCTTGTATGGCTCATCAGGGATGCTGCAAGTCTTCGAATCACTGTGTACGCCTAGACCGCATCGATCTGTGCTCCGTGCTGTGCGCCTGTCACTTTCCAGCCTGACCGTGCGTATAGCCCGCTGCATTGCTCTGTAAGGCTCTATTATTTTCTAGTTTTACTGCAATGTATGTCAATGTAGACATAATCTGCCCTCGGCTGAAGCTGACCATCCGCCCATGCTGGCAGGCCGAGGCAGACCGCATGAACGACGTCTCGCTTGCTCAGCACCCCTCATGATGCACCTCTCATTAAACTGAATTGCATTTAAAGCCTCAGCGGCTGCAAGCCGTGTAGCTTTGATCGCCGATGTTCCAGGTTTGCTATGCTTGTCGTTCGCACGCCCACATGTGTGCTTGCTGCCCTGCAGCCTGTTTGTGAGAATCCCAGGTTTACGTTTAAATCCTTTGAGACTGCAGACAATGCCAGAGCTCTGATCTCTGTTGCTATTAGTCGCCAACGCGACCTGCTGAGTCATCGTGCATTGCACAGACCGCAGCGCCCATGCTTACCTCGTTGCAGCCAGCATGGGCGCAAATGAGTCTAAGTTTTCCCCTGTTCAATGGCTGCATTATTTATAGCCCAGCTCGCCGTTGCTCCGAGCGCTCCGTGCGCCGTGCTGCGTTCTCGCTAGATGACAGCCTCATCGTGCGAGCCCTGCCGCATCGCATTACAGGTGTTCTGCTCAGCTCGTAAACCTCTCAGTTGCGAATGCAGGTTTGCCTCGCCATTCACCGACGCTGCTGCTCTGCGATATGTTGCTGCGCGAGTGCTATCACAAGGCTCGCGTGTACTGTGTGCTCGCCTTTCTATTGCATATCCATGAAGCAATTCACGTCTGATATGGTATTGCCATAGTTGCATATGTTTCTGCACAAGTTGGCTGAGTTGCTGATGCTGCAAGCTCTCACATCTCGTTCGACACCAAGCCGTTCGCTTCTGCTTTCCTTCTCGCTGCGTAGCTGTTACTGTTGAATAATGCATTACATTGAAGACTGCTTTGCTGCTGTTTCATTGCAGTGGCATTTGCCGTCTCCCATGGCTGCATGTAGCATTCGCATCGCACACCACAACGATGGCCACGTCAGTGTACAATTTTGTTCAGTCAGCTTGGTACATGAAATATCTGTCTAGGTCATTGCGTTGCGTGCCGTAGCGTCCTGTCTAGACGCTGTGGGACGTCGCTACATTGCGTTGCGTGCCGTAGCGTCGCTGGGACAGCGTACCTGCTTCAGAGCACTTCAGATGCAGGTCATAGGTCATAGTATGCGGTGATGATTTGGAAATTTCTTCTGCACATCTATCGGTTCTGGATAGTTTCAGAACCGCTGTGCTGCTCCGTGTCATCACATACAATCTGTTTTATACCACATCCTGATGCAGCTCTTCGTAACAGATCTATCTAGCCAATCACCTCTCTAACACCGCCACCGTTGGCGTTTTGATTTCAAACGCCGGTAGACTTTGCAGAGCAGGGCACCTTGGCATAGCATCTCACAGCACCAGCTACACAAAATCGAAGCAGTCCTAGCACTGCAGTGCCCGAGGCATGCACGTTGAGGCATGCATTCTCTCTGCTCTTCAAGTGGAAACAACACTACTTGCAGTGTCTGAATCATGCACATCCATGCCAACGCCCACGGCTCACCGCTGTTGTGAAAGTGCCTCGTAGCGCACAAGGCAGGTGCACATGCGAATGCACGCACGGGGTGACACGTGGCAGTCACCAGCCCGCGAATGAGAAGACACATTCCAGCTCTCTGTATAGGTCGAACAAGGTCATGGTTCAAGTATCTGACTCAGATACGGACCATGCAGGTGTGATCCCAGATCTCAGGCGTCATGTGCTAAGTACTCCGCACACATACTTAACATTTCGCCCAACTTAACTTACGGTATGACGCTTCCACTCGCGCTTGCATTTGAACAACCGCCCTGTTGCAGCAAGCACAGGTTAACGACTCCTACCCAACATAACAAATTGTCGTGGCTATTGCCTCATTGCCTCCATCTCACTACCCTTGCAGCTCGGCCCTCATGCCCCATCCGCAGCCCTCAGAGCCGAACCGCCTCTGCGTCCCCGGCAACCCAATCGCATTTGGATCCCCGACACCCACACCACCCCGCCACCTCACGCGCCCCTGCACCGGTCCACGCCTCGTACCTCCGCAACTTCTACGCACGCCCGGTGGGCTAGCACGGAGTGCCATCATTGCCCACCGGGCCTTAGAGGCTCGCGCCCCTCCCCACGTGTCGGATCGCCCCCCTCGCCACCGATTCCATGCGTTTTTAGTGTAGCGGTTGCCCCCTGGCGCCGCGTCGACCGCGTACATGGTGAACTGTTCCGGAACATTCGATTAATCGTTCGGCATGGTCCCGGCACCGACCTTGACAGCTCTGCGCGGCACCTGTAGCTTGCGGACGTGCAGCGACACAGCCGGAAAAGGGGTACACGATTAATTTTGCTGCATGCATCAGCATCATGTCCCAGCAGAACAGCGCTGCAGCCCGTTCATGTCCCGGCGTACCGGCTGCCGAGCAGACTTGGCACGGACGGTTGCTTTCACCGATCAGACAAACTTTGCAGCTGCACATGTAGCTGCCGAGATTATATAGTTCACAACCGGCGTTCCCGCTGCATGCGTTGATCATTTCGCTGGCTGCGTCCTCTGTTTCTGTAGTCGACGATGCTGTGTGCGCGATGTGAGGCGTGCTGAATGCCTGCTGTGTGCGAACACCAACTGCGCACAGCTCGCAGAGGATTGATATCTTCTCAAGCAACTGTAAATGCTGCGACTGCCTGCCCTGGTCTCGCTCTGATGAAGTTCGATTGGTAGCCATCTTCGGACTGACTGTCCGGGCATGCTGCCACAAATCAAACTCTTGCTGTGTACGGCCCTGTCGATCGTATGGCCATGCTGCATCGAGTATTTTACGTCCTATTGTCACAACTGTATGCTCCACCCAGAGCTGTCGGTGATGCTACCGCTCTGTATTGCCCGCGACGCCTGGCAGCTCTCATTTGTTGTGCACCGCCTCGCCGAGATATACACTCGCAGAGATCTCTGGAGAAAGGCAAAGAGGCTCCTCTCACCGCATTGTAATGCGCCGTTTCCCCTGCTCGGCTGCTAGCACAGCAACATGACGTCGCTGTCCCAGCGTACCAACTACGAAGCACGCCATATGCAACTTCTCATCGATTGTTCGCTCAAGACAGGTACCTTCCTGCTGTAGACATGTAGCTGGAAAAGCGATACCTGAGTTGCTATTCCAGGGGCATGTACCGTCGCTGTTGCGAAGATGCACTACCGCTGCGCACACAGCTGCACAAGCTCTCGACAAATGACATGTGAACACTCGACTGTGTGAGTGTATGTTGATGTTGATTCGGATGACATTTGGTTTCAGTTTTTGTTTTCTCCAGTTCACTCTTTTGTAATCCATGTGAACTCTCGGCTGCAAATTTTTGCCGCATCTCACGAGCACGGGCGGTCTGCCGACGGCCACAATCCGCTATTTCACTGAGCCGCTCCGTGACAGAATATACAGTCTGTTTACCACCACGTTCTGCTGCAGCCCCTCACAAAAGAGATTTGGCCACTCGCCTTGGTAGCACAATTGGCGCTGATGGCAAAACAAGCAGACCAATCGAGGCAGGGAACGATGGAATCGCAACAAGCAACACATCGTCACACCAATGTCACACCAATAGCAGCACTGCGGTCCTTGATGCATGCACATTCAAGCCTACATTCTCTGCGCATGGACACATGTCATATGATCGCAGGAGAACACAAGTTATCGCAACAGAAGCTTACACACTCTGGCCCACACCCTCTGTCCCGTGCTAGCAATTCCATGGCCACTAAAACATAGAGAACACATCACAAGTTGATGCAAATGAAGCTTACACTTTTGGACCCGGACCAGGACCATCCCCCACCCGCGCTAGTTTCAAACTCCGAAGCGTGCACACCCACACTAACACCCGCAGCGAGCTGCCCTCTTTGGAGCATACACACGTTCACAACTACCTGAAACGTACAGAACAGTTGTTGCTGCTACCTAAGCGCCACGCTCCCACCACCTCAGCACCTCGGGCCTACATGCCACCACCGCAGCCCCCACAGCCCGCCCCCGTGGACGGGCCTAGGCCCAGCAGTTGAGGCTACATCAACCACCTCACATATATCGGTGTCCCGAAACCGTGCGCGCACCCCGCCCCCCGCCGACCCGCCACACCACGCCCCCTACGGCCGCCCGGTGGGCTAGGCACGTAGTGCCTTCTTTTTTGGCACGACTGAAGCTCAATTCATCAAGCTTTAGCGTCGCGCAAGCACGTATACGTAAGGGTTTAGATGTATTGCATTTCCGCGGCCACGCAAGCTGCAGCGCTTCGCTACAGCGCCGACTGCTACTAAGGCAGCTATATGGAATAACAACATCAAGCTATGAAACATTGACATAGCGCTCTCATTGCTCTGTGCAGTATGTATGCTTCGATTCGATGTCTTTGCAATTCTGTCGATGTTGTACTCTAGCTACGTGCTTCGCTGCACAATTTCGACACGGACACGCCCGCTTCAGAACTAATTAAACTTCATACCCATCACCATATATAGCTTGCATAGGTTTTAGCGGAGCAATGTCGCACGCTTACAACTTGCGCAACAAAGATAAGCAACCCAAAGCAGACAAAACCAACAAACAAAGTACAGGTGCGCCAAAACATACCTTACATTGCATTTGCCGTTACATCAACACGACAATAAAAAAATAATAAAAAATAGAATACAACACATTCGCCTGGCATACAGATTTAGATGCCACACTTTCATTACAAAACTATGAAGACAACAATGAGCAGGTATCAACAGGTATGCGTCACCTTCGAGACGAAAGATATATAGGCATCAGCGTAAGCATCATATGCAAAAAAATTCTGCGTACATTCATCTTTAGAATTTTGAATCATATAATCTTCAAATTGCAGATGAAACACCTATACAACGGAAACGTGGACTCGATCGCGAACGCAAAGCGAAGAGACGAGCAGATGACACCTATCGCGCACATGAACGCGACCTTGCCGCTAAACGAGCGCGACTGTGTCCCCCAACACAACATGATCAAGAACATCACAGAATACAAGATGCTGACGAAACAACAAAGAACAAAGAAACGTCGACGTATTGACAATGTACCACCGGCGCTTCAGCATCGAGCAACAAATGCTAGAATACAACGATGCCAACACTCAGAAGGTGCGCCGCAGGCGCAAATGCACCGCCAGCTTGACGCCGAGCGCCAGCGCGACCTCCGTGCACGGGACGCGCCACGGGCGCAGTAGCACCGCCAGCGCAACGCTGCTGCTATGCGACGAAGAGAATAAACAATAGCACCTTTTCGCGTTCAACTAGCAAGCGGACCACGTGCCCCAAATGGCCGTTGCAAGCATTGCAATGCCATGCTGTTCGACTTCGAGCTCGTCAGTGCAGCCGGCAGTACATTGAAGACTCCTTGCTGTGGAGACGGCCAATTCATGCCGCCCCTACCAATACCACCTCCAGACCTTCAAGAGCTAGTGGCGACCCCCACGTGGCCGGCCAACGCTCGCAGAGTGAATCACGCGTGTGCATTTGCGACGACATGGGTGATGCCTACGTTGACCGAAGGCGGTCGCGGTTTCCATGACCGCACCACATCGCCTTGCACACTGAGCTTGCAAGGCCAAGTCATTTCGTTTCTGTGCACACTTGATCGATCAATCAGCGACGCTGCAGCTGCGGATCGCGAGTTGCATCAATGGTGGTACACCCCTGATCCTCAACCTTCATATGCCGTGCCTACAGAGTTGATAGAAAGATGCCGCGACATCATCGCCAAGAACCCCTTGGCTGCGGGCCTCAAGCATGCAGTCGAACTGAGTGACCAAATGCAGCAAAGCAGCGCCGCGATGCGGTTTGCGTACAGAGACGGCGGCCCCGAAGTATCAGATGTGTACCACACTGGCGACCCAGATCAGCTGCCGCCTGAGCTACTGTTGCTGAAGTGGTCGTGCGACGACCCAACTCGAGGTCGTCCTCTGCGAGGCGCCGAAATCGATGTCCTAGCGTTCCTAGGCCCGTTTCCCGACATGAGGGGCGTGTGCCCACAAGAAGACATACAAACCAGAGTAGGGAAGAAGATGGCACAACGGAAATGGGTTCGGGTTCTGTTGCTCCACCTGCAAGATTTGCTTCATTGGCTCCACAACCCACGGCTCGTCCAAGAGTGGATGTTGTTCAAATGGAATCTCATCGAATCTTCCCTGCTCAATTACTTCCGAAACGCAATGAGCGCGATTGACACACACAGCTACACGCTCGAAGACGTCGACCACGGTTACGGTGGCCACACTGTTGTGGGATATCCATATCCAGCATCTATGTTGTGTACCCAGCAAGTTACGCCGGAGGTGCGCATCAGCTCATTATACACCGATGCCGTCTACACAAAACTACACGTAAATTGTTTTGCTGACGGATGCAAAGATCTGTAGGTCCACGATACTTCAACGCCCGTATGCAAGACATCATGACAGCATCAGCGTTATCTGGCATCGAAAACACCATCTTCGTCACAATGACGTACGGTGATAAACTTCACAAAGACGCGCACTTGCATCACATCATCATGCTCATAGCGTGCATCTTCAACGCTGTGCGAGCCTAAGTCCGGAAGAATCTAAAAAATGGCGCCTACATCTCGTTCGATGCGGGCCAAGCGGAATGGGGCCTTGATGTCATCGAGTGGCAGAAGCGCGGCAACCCTCATTGCCACATGCTCGCAAAGTACAAAGGTCCGGTATGGACGCCGGCTCAAGTCGACGCTGTGGTGTGGGCACATAACCCCCATAGACATCGAAGAGGAACAATTCCCGGGGCTTTGTGCTCTCGTGCAGTCTTTTCATATACACAAGCACTCCCCACGCTGCGGCGGGCCGCCCTTCGGTAGTCATTGTTGCTGGGGCTTTCCTCACCCGCCCGTGATAAGCACGTACTGCGACGCATCGGGCCACTGGAATCCGTGGCGCGGCACCGACGACGGATGGGTTGCAAGCTATTCCCCCTACATCCTGATGCACACAAGATGAAAGTCTTTCATCGCTATGGCGCAGGGGACTGCGGGCTTGGGATACCTCTTTCGCTACAACTGCAAGGGCGACTCTACGGCGGCTATCAAAATTGCAGAAGCACATGCGGGCGCGGCTCCAAGAGAAGCCGTCGATGAAGCTGGGGTACATCATTCATCTCAACACATGCTGTCGAACTAACTGTTGAACTGCACCATACATGTACAGTACATTACACGTTACTTTCTGCTAAAGCCATCTGACATTGTACGTACGATAATCGCAATTGCTGCATAAAGTCATGGACTACATCGTTTTGCAGACTTTCATGAAGCATTGTATCGTCTATGCTTCGAAAGCGGTGTCTCGCAACCTGGAACAGCCGATCGTCGTCACCTGGCCGGCGGTACGCGCGGTGCGCGTTGAGCTAGAAGGCACATCAAAAGTCGTTTGCAATCCCAATCACCAAACCGCAGAAGAAGCTCTGTAGAACTACAGCTCCGACGTCGACAAATACTACCAACGCCCATACAAAGTCGATGAGGTGCTCGCCATGCATATATGACATATTTTGCATGTAAGTACATGCCATCCCTTATACATACACATGTGAATATGAACGAAAGGCCGCTCCATTATCGCCGACATGCCTTCGTTCGCTTTCACGTTTGCATAGCTGCACATATACATAACAAAACCGCATCCTATCAACTCGTGCTCTTTTGCACATGGGGTTTGTCAAGTATCACAATGAGTACCATTGTGTCAAGGAGCCACTCGTACGCAAAGATTTCTACCTCAACCGCAAAAACTGCTACATCACGAAGAACACCGAGAGACGGCATCTCATTCGCGTGCAGCCGGCACCATTCAACACGTCATTGTTCTGCATGGATTAATCCCGCAGCTGTGCACCAGTGTTCGGTCGCTTTGCAGCATTTCTAGGTCTGCCACCCCGAAATTAGATCTGAATATTCGGAATTGTTCTATGTGATCGGGCCCGATGCGGTTGACCCGACACTGCTGTGCACTGAGCGTGACCCTAGCACCAGCTCAGCTCCGCTCTGCTGCTCAGCTACCGACACTGTCTTGGTCCGCGTTGGAGGGCCTAAGATAGCGGCATAGGCTCCGTCAACATTTGTCCCATAGAACCTGGGATCAAGCGCATGACAGACATACCCACACGGCCGGCACATGGGTTTCCACATATCTGCGGTTATAATTAATCTCACAGTTTCTCTCATATACAGCTTTTACACCGCACCCCAATCGTCAGCCGCTGTGCAGATCGTCCGCGCCCTTCCGCCACACCTGCTCCTCTCCATCCTCGCCGCAGCTGACCCCAAGCCCGACGCCGACGCCATGTGCAATGGCACCACGAACACCGCATGGAAACAGCTCATATTCCTGCTGCTGCTACTGCCGCCGGCCAGCCATCCTCAAGGGGCACCTCCCAGAGCTTACCAGCAGCCGCAGGCTCAGCGTCCCGGAACTCCCGGCACACCCCGCCCTGGACGACACGGCCCCCATGCGGGCCTCTCTCCTCGTGCAAGTCCTCTCCGCCGCGGCGGTGCTCGCTGGTAGGCAGCCGCAACGCATCTGGCACTCTGGCGCCACCCCAACCATCCCCGCCAACCTGCAGTTGTCCCCTCGAGGGGACATCGATCGCGGAACACCTCTGGGTGTCCTCGTCCCACAAACGCCGGTGTGACGCCCCGCAGCCCGAGGTGCGAGCGGCCGCGAACGCCGGCGTAGCCGCGGAACAGGCCGTGGCGCAGCGATATCGCCCGCCAGCCTCCCGTCTGCGTCAACGCAGGACGGTGCAACAGCGCTGGCTGACGTCACTCGAGCTGCCGATTCCCACGTCTTCAGCGTCGAACATTGCGCGCAGTTTCGGTGCCATCTCGCAGCTCAAGACCCTCTGCGAGTTGACGCTTAAGCATAATAGTAAGCATAATTATAATGAATAATTATAATTCCTACCTATTCGTGAGCATAATTATATATTACTACAAGCGACGAGCCCCCCTTCGGGGGGCTCTTGCGCTTTGATACTCGAAGCTGCAGCATGAAGCTCGATGCTGGCGGAGCGCTGCAGCCAACGTGGCCAGAGGTGCATCGCAGCTGCGGCGCTCTGCTGCTCGATGCACGGTGCTCGACGCTCGATGCAAGCAATTTCTGTCGCAGTAAATATAATGCAAAGGTATGATCAGAATATGTGATGTTTCAGCAGCGCTCGAAGCGGCCGCGTCCGTGGCGAAGCGCCGCTGAAAAGTTCGACAGCCATTAGACGTAGCCCGAAGGGGGGCCCGAAGGGGGCCTGTTGGTCCTCGACGCTTGAGAAGATTGATGCTTGAAGCCGATGCAAGTAATGCCTGCCACCCTGAAAACAGTGCAAACGCTACACGTAAGTGTTGTGATGCCTCGGCTGGCTCTGAAGCGGTCGCATCCGTGGCGGAGCGCTGCAGCCAGCGTGGCCTTAGAGGTGCAGCGCTCTGCCGCGCGATGCGTCATGCTCGAAGCTCGATGCAATTCGTTTCTGATGCACTAAACATGATGCATATAATCTTATTAGAATACGTGATGCCTCGGTCGAACCAGAAGCGGCCGCATCCGTGGCGGAGCGCCGCTGAAAGCCGCGTGGCCAGAGGTGCAGCGCAACTTCGGCGCCCTACAGCGCTGCAGAGGAACGACGCAAACGCGAGGCGACCTGCGTCGCGGGGTTTCTGGAAGCAGATGCACCGATGCGAAGCCGACGCCGAGGCCCCGACGCGGAGGCGAGGCCGGAATGGAGCAGCCGCCGGACAACGAATACATAGATAGATACAGTGATGCTGAATATAATACTTATGATGGCGCCGTTCACTTGCTGCATGGCGATGTGCCCCCACCTAACGCGCCCCGGGAAGCTTATTTTCGACCCTACACTCCGTAAGGCTCAACAGCTCCTGGTGTCAACCCTCCAGGCTCTGCCTGCACTTTCACGGCTGGACGTAAGCACCACCGACCCCCCCTTCGGGCCCCGCGCGCTGCATGCATCTACCCTCCTTCACGGTATCTCTGGTGTCACACAGCTGGTCAGCCTGCCTGTGCCGCCCTGCATCGACTGCAATGCGGCGACTTCATCGCAGCTCCCGCCTCAGACGGAGCGCGAGGCGGTGCTGACCCTCTCGCGGCTGACGTGGCTGACGCACCTTCGTCTTGATCACATGTACATGAACAAGACGTGGGCGGCGGTGTTTGCGCTCGTTATCGAGTCCCTCGTCGCACTACAGACAATCGGCGTTGTTTTTACGACGCAGTACGTTGAGGAAGATGACTGGCTGGAAGCCCAGTCTGTGACCACACGGAGCAGGGCCGGGTCAGTGCGGGAGGGTATGGCTCGCAGTTCTCGGGTGACGGGTGGTCCAGCAGTGACGAATCAGAGGCGGCTCAATCAGAGCCAGACGCAGAGCCAGCTGCGGAAGGTAATGGCTCCGGCTGCAGCAACGGTGACTCCTTTGACGGCCCGCCGGTGCTGCATGTGTGCAGGTCCACGGCGCTGACCGCGCTGCGGTCCCTTGATGCCGCGGGAACGTTTGCTGCTCGGCCGGCTGACTACGTCCGCTGCCCGGCTGCAGTAAGGGGGGGGGGGGGGGGGGGGGGGGGGGGGGGGGGGGGCTGCGGCAGCTGACTGCGCTGCAGCTGCAATCGTGCTGCTTCGGCCGCTCCGATGCTGCGGCGCTGGGGTCGATTCTGACGCACCTCTCCGCCCTCCAGACTCTGAACCTCGCGGAAAACGTCTTCCGTGGCGAGGGGATGATTGCAGTTGCGGGGGCACTGCCGCACATGTCGGCACTCACTGCCCTCGACGTCAGCGACACGCTCGCAACGTGTGCTGGCGCGATGCAGGTTCTGGAGGCTGCCGGGGGGATGGTGGGTGGGCAGCGGCGACTCGCGCTGGCCAAGATCTCACTGGAAGCTGACGCGCAGGCGATCGCGGAGCGCCTTGGGCGGCTGGGGGGGATGGAGGAGCTTGTGATGTATCGGATCCGGAGTTAACTTGAGGCAAAGGGGCTGGTGGCGGTCGTAGGCGCGTTGTAGCCGCTGCCGGCGCTACGTTTTCTTGATATCAGCGGGTATGGCCCGGGGCTTGCCGCGGTGCCGCTGCTTGCACAGGCGACGGCCATGCGCCGGGTGGAGATTGAGATGCGTGAAACTGCGAATTTTCAGTGTGGGGGTGCCTTGGATGCACAGGCTGCAGGTGCACCCCTCGGGACCCCCCTGAAGGATGCACTTCTGGCCGCGGCACCACGGCTGGCAGTGGTAGAACGGTCGACTTGCAGGCAACATGAGCGTTGGTGATGTGCCTGGACTGCCCATGTCGTTGGGGACGCTCACACTGGGACATGCCAGCAACTTGGGTCTGATTGCTGTTTCAGGTTGGCAGCCTTGCAAATGCCGCGAGACAACCCAAAACTTCTGCCACGAGTGCGTACTGCGCAAAGGCGTGCTGTGTGTTGCGCACGGGTGTGCTGTGTACAGGCATGCTGCGTGCTGGGCAGTTCTGCCTCGTGCATCTCCCCACTGCATGCTGTGCCGGACGGCGCAGGGGCGAACGAGAATCATGTAACACCGACTGCACGGAGCACATGCATGCGTCGCATGCCCACCTGCCAACGGACTGCGGCACTCGCTTCCTTATGCAGTCAGTGTACGCTCAAATCCGAGTGCTGTTCGCGACGTCACACATGAGACTTTGCGAGTCCGACATGCATGCAGACAGGGTCCGGCGGTGTGGTCTTTGTCTTGTGTGCCTGACGTTTCCAGATCTTGATGAGATCTGAAACACTGCGAGTCAAAGCCGTACGCGTGGCAAGCTCCTCCGACACCGCTCACGCTGTGTGACATCAATTGAAGCCACACATGCCACGCCGACTGTAGGATCAAAGGTCGGTAAGGCAGGCTGCGGCTTTGTTCCACAGGTTGAGGCCGCTGCGAGTGCAGCAACGCCTACTCTCAGCCAGGCGTCTAGGAACAGATCTGCCCCATGCCAACTTGCGTTTTGATGTCGCATGCAATGAGAGTTTCCAGTGCAGCACCCCATGCAGACCTTCTGTATTGGAGTGAGACATGGGACAGTGTGGTGGCACTCGGGCCAGGCCTGCTTTGGGGGTGCTGCCCGCCTAGCTGCCTTTTCCCTTGTAACTCGTGGGCCAGGCCTGTCTGGAAAAGCCAGCTGGTCACAGGAGAGAAAGCTATGGAGGACGACATGTTATGGGGCGTTGAGGCAGGTGCTTGTGTGGGGCTGTTGCGCTATTGTGCGACTGCAACTTTGCGCGTGCGGTGCCGCCTGTGGCTTGGGTCCCTCTGTGCTGCACAGGGTTCTCCTGTACACATTCGGGTGGATCTTTCCTGCACCATTCCCGCAACATTTTTGCATTAGCGTGGCTTCTTGCGCATGTTGTTGTGATGCACACAGATTCATGCATTGCTACCTGCTACCTGCCTGTCCTACTTGCCCCATGCTACACACACAGCTGACAGGGCCCACGTGCACGCTTGTGAGGTTCTGTGCAGGACCTTACCGACTTGCCCTGTTGCGTGGCTGGGAACCTGGACTAGTGCATTCGGCAGTCTTGGCGTGCCTCTGTTGCGCTGTTGTGACAATGTTGTGCAATTACCGTGTTTCTCCATTTAGATGGACGCCCCGGCTGCACGGCGACAGCAGAAACCTGCCAATGAAGATCGGATATTGTCTTTCAATTTTTAGTTTGATCGGGCGGACTCCAGTGGCATTGATCCACTTCATCTTCCATGCAACAATCGCGAATGTCACGAGCTGCAGTCAATGCTCCCTGATCGGCAGTATGCATGGACGGATGCCTGCTTACTACACAAGGTGTCCAGAGAACTGACAATCCATGCCTACACAGGGTTGTAGATGCAAGATGCGTCCACTAACAGTGTCGTAGCGCACACCTGACCACCTCGACTATTTAACTTTCGACAACATCCGATAGATCTACAGCAGTCATGAGAACTATGCTTGCATTGTGGTCGAGTTCCGCCTGCTTGCGCTGAGTTGCGCCTAGTCCTGCTGGCCGAGGCCTGCCTAGCTGTTCCAGTTGACCGTGTATCGCATGCGTGCGCATGCGTGCGCAAATGGCGAACAGGGAGCTACATTCGCTACGCCATACGCGGGAAAAAATCATATCAGTTCGTCGACAGGTAAATGGGCTTTACTCACGCCATTGCCTTCACGAAACACGAGCCGTGCAACGCACAGGCGGAAAACCAGGGTCTGAGGTGCAGCACTCCAGTCACGCTGCTGTGAAGCTGAAAATTTTGTCAGATGCAATCCGGAGCATATATATACACTGCAAGAATGACTTGACCAGGGACAGGCTCCCGGGCGAGCGGGCTGACCAGGGACACTGGTGGCTACGGTCTCCTGGTTGAGAGTTCCGGGTTGAGCGTCACGCAGCTCGCGTCTGCGTGCCCGGGAGTCGGAATTTCTCATCTTCCGGGCAGTCGCGCGTGGTTTGGTCGGGTGCCATCGCCCGGAACAGCATGCTTTCCTGCTCCGGGTCTTTCAATGTGCGACGGCGAGCATCCGAACGCCGGAATAAGTTCAAGTTCACATATCATGCCACCTCGCGGGGCGGTGGTGGTGCACGCCATTTACGCACGCCATTGACACTACCATTAGATGCCGCACACGCGGAGCATTGAAGCTATCTCGACACACGGAGAGTTGTCTCATGTCTCGGCCAGGCAAATTGTATCGAATTCGTGCACATACATGTTTTCCACGCTGCAACTTCGGATATTCGAGCCCCGCGAAGAGTGTGGCCACCACCATGCCCATTGATACCAGTGACAGCTGCTTTCTTCCTGTCTCTTTGTCTCTGTAGACGTAAACTCAAGAGCGTTGTCGTCGTACCCCAGTGCCGCAGCGATCCTTGGTCAAGACAAGTACGCCTAAGCTCGACATGAAATATGCCAATCGATGGGACGTCTCTATTCAGCATCGAGTCGCATAATGTTATCTGCAGGAGATGTCTATTTGGGGGGTACGAAGTTGCCCATTTGTCTGGTCGTGTTAAATTGCAGCGGAGACCGCTCCTGTGCAATCTAGCGGATGGACCAGAAAACATGTGACAGCGAGTTCGAGTGTGCAGGGGAGTCAAGCATGCAGATGTACTGCCTTCTTAATGCAACATGACGAAGTTGACACGTCTCCGCAGGTATGCCTTACTCCGCAACAGATGTCACAAACGCCTCAGCAATATCCCGAACTTCGACAGGTGTCTCGTCGAGACAGGAGCACCAAGCAGAAGCCATGTTTAGCTCTTGCATGGACACGTGCTGATGGGTACAGGTGCCTTCACGAATGATTAGCTTCTGCTTCATTACACTACAGCCTGGCTGACAACCTGAAGCTGGCCCGCCATACTAGGTATGCTTCTGCAAAAGATGTGTTGCACGCAGTCAACACTGGCGCTGACATGAGGCTGACAGTGTACGGCTGCTTCAAGACATGAGGATTGGTGCAGGGCAACGGCTGCATGAGCAGTCTGGCAAATGAGAAGCCTGTGAGGTAGCAGATGCAGCCACCATTGGCCTGCCACCACAAGCTGAAGGTGAGGATTGCTCCCGCCTGTGATGCAATTTTCAGCAGTTGTGCACTATGATGAGCACGATGGCACGTCGTGGTGACTGCTATGCCTCTGAAAGCATCCCATTTGCAGGCAACAGCTGGATACGGCACGACAACAACGTCTTTGAACACAAGCAACCGTCTGCTTGTCGTAATAGGAGTCAAGCAGAAGAAGAGAGAATTTCGCCCATAGTTGTCTCTGCCTGATTTACGTTTCATGCTGATCCGCCTGCAAAGCGCAGGCCTGGTTGCCGGATGCCGGCCCTCGTATACCAGAGCTTGTGCAGAGTGGCAACCATTGCGCCAGGGCGATCATATGTGATGTGACAAAGTTGTAGAGCTGATGGGGATTCCCGGTAGGCGATTGGTGGCATACTGCCACGGCGCAGCGGCGATGGGTGATCGACGCGACACGAGCTGTAATTTGTCTGTGATCATACCAATACTTAATGATGCATGTATGCGACGCTCAACGATGAAATGGTGCATCCTGTATGATTTACTCTCCCCGTCGGCATTACCCGGAAGCCGAATTACCACGGACAGAGTAAAAACCCACCCGCGACAACGACTTCCGGGCAACGCGATCCGTCCACAGAAGACGATAAAGAGACGCAGAAGAGCACAAACATCACACTTTAGTTACATTATTAAGATGTACGCCGTTTCTGGCGCGAGCGGAGACTCGGCGAGCGAGGGACATGCCTGATGTGCGTCATGGGAAAGCTCGAGCCAAGTCGGCCTCGCCAGAACGCGCCCGACTCGACATTCAACAACGGCGAGACGACACACATGTGAACAACAACGATCTGTCGTGTGTCCATGGGCCCAGCGTAGACCGATATACGCGTTATCAAAGGTGACGAAAGGAAGGCAGTAAGCACCTCAGCCTGGAATCGCGCGTCGCATGAGGGGCCAAGCGCCATGTGACACACCAGTGGCTTCTCCGAAGCCACTGATATGCAGATATTTGACTATGTGCAGTCTGTACGAGCGTTATTGACGCCCAGGTTTATCATCCTACCAGCCACGAGATGGACTGAACGATACTTACAACCGGTGAAGACAGCGACTTCCACGTCTGATCACGCGAAATCGACAGAAACCAGCAGCAGGGTAGACTTGACTGTCATTGGGTACGAAGAATCTGGTGATTCGTAGGCGGTGACGGATCTGGGAACCAGCTCACCTGCGTGTCCCCATGCTAAGCCGAGTCTCACGATGCCGCCAACGCACTCGTGCCAGGCATACAGAACGCACATGGGTACGTAAATTGTCTCTACGTCGACGGACGACGCCGGCGCATGCTAATCACGAACATCGGAGACCGAAGCAGGTGGCATGCACACACAAACACACGCTCCTGACGATCCACATGCATCTCCAAGAACGCGCAGGCCCGTACCGGACACCCGCAGATACACATAGGAACAACATATCTCACGATCGGCTACCACAGTTCTCTCAATATAGCTATTCGAGTGGCGCTGAAGTCGCGCTCGATCACCCGGGAGAGCTCACCAAACAGCCCTCCGGGTGCCTGTCCCTGGTCAAGTCGTTCTTGTAGCGCTATATAGCCACGTGCACCTGAAGCTGCTGCAAGCTTTGTCAATGCCGCTCATACGAGCTCGTAGGTGGCACCACCTGAAACCACAACCTCCAAACCAACTCTTTTTTCATAGGCTACGATTCATGGTTCGCTGACGCAGGCCGCACATCTACAGAACGGAGTCACTGCGTGCGCAGACTCAGTCAAGCATTCGCCCGCATGCCAAGTTGTTTTGCGCCGTAGTGCATGCATTGCAGTTGCCAGTTTCATGCATATGGCAGTAATCCATCCCATTTAGCCACGGTAGCTACATGTGCAGCACTATGCTGCCTGTAGCCAAGCTGTCACCAGCCGCTCAGCCACTCGATCGGCGACAAAACGTGAAACATGCTAATGCCAGGATCGTCTACTTGGTCCAGAACACAATGCTGCTGGACAGCCATTGCGATCTTGAGTATTGCGCCCATAGCATTGGCACGGACGTGGTGCACCGTCCTCTGTGACTCCTCACGCCCACCATACCAACTGCTAACCAAGGTATCTCACGCTCCAGAACAATAACATTCGGGCTCAAAAATATTGTCCCGCCTATCTTGCTGGAATTGAGGCGTGATGCCGGCGAATGGAGACGATATAGTGTGTCGATTCCGTGGAGACCGACTATCGTTCGCTCACGAGTCAGTGTCTTTACACATACCACCTGTGTATGCTGACCGCTGCAAGCTACTCTGCAATCTCAAAAACCAGGTCGAGGCTGATGTGGACGTTCCCCTCGCGCTATCCGTGCGCGAGGTGCAAGCGTGGAAGGCTTGCGTTCGAGCCACAGCAACGACCAGTCGCGGGCCTCCATCCCCGCTCCAGGCCGTCCAAGATAGCACACTGCTGCCTGCGCTGGTGGTGTGGTTCGTAATTGCTGAACTCTGCCGCTGTGGCAGTCGAAACTCTGCCAGTGTGCTGCAACGAGCCTTATCGCCTGTCCCTTCGCTCACCATAACATCTAAGACTCCCTTCCCCGGTTCATGCAGACTTGATACCTGTTACTGTGTTTCTGCGCGTCGCTAGTTGTGGTGAAGCTGCAACTTCTGCGGCATGGCCGTTGCCCATTCGACCCAGCCCTTTCGAGTTGCAAGCGCTCAGCAGCAAGGTCATCCATCATGTCTCATGATAGACGAGTGCCTGCAGCGGTCGCTCTTAAAATTCTGTGGACAGTGCTCTTCGAAGGGGCATTGGCACCTTGCATCTGCATTGTGCCAGCGACTGCATGCAAGTGTCCTGAGGCATCACAGAACCATTGGTCAACTTGGAGGCTCAGCCGGCATGGATGTCCTACCGCAATGCGCCGCAGGCCGCAAACCAACAACACCACAACCACTCCACGTAAGTCTCGCCGTCCGAAGCCGGGCCGATGCCACGGTGGCCTTCTTCTGACAGGTCAGGCCGCCCATGCAGGCTGCAGACTTCCTGCAAGACGAGGCGCTCCTGGGCAGTGTGGTTCGCGCCCTGAGCCATGCATTCGTCCCTGAGCCGACAGCAAAGAAGAGGGAACGCTTCATTAAGCCCTGGCGCCGGGGGCTGCCGGTGATCTCATACCTTCCATCTGGGAAGCAGCGTGCCCGGGCCTGCAAGGTACGGTCATCACCTCAGGCATTCGCCGCGCCAGCTACAGTCTCTTCTTTTTTTCGTCGCCATGCCTTTCAGTCGCCAGGGCGTACACGGGCAGGCCGCCTGTAGGTTGAACATCACCATCTCGAGAACAGGTTGAGTCCCAGACCACGCAGCTGTGTCTCTCACACTTGCCCATGTGGCACGCGCGCGTGGTCAGGGACCGGTACCTTCACCCCAACCAGGGTCCCTGCCTGTCCAACATATGCCAACTGGTGCGGCTGCAATCCTGCGGCTGTGTGCTGAGCGTGAACGTAGCACCATCCAGCCCAGCCACCGACACGGCCATTGCGTACTATCCAGTGTCTGGTCGCGGCGCAGCATTTCCAGGGCTGCCACCCAGAAATTAGAGCCGAATATTCGGTATTGTTCCATATGACTGGGCCCGACGACCGGTACTACCGCAGCTTGCCCTGCTCCGCTTCGAAGGGCATGACGCAGCTGCATATCCTCCGTCACAGGCGTCCCATGGAGACCGGGAAGAAGCATATGGCGGTCAAATGTGCCCACATGGCGCGTGGGCATCCATCCACAACTACCCGTACGTGTATTGTGTATACACCCCTCACCGATCTGCAGCGGCTGTGCAGATCGTCCAGGCCCTCCCGCCACACCTGCTCCTCTCCATTCTCTCCGCAGCTGATCCCACACCCGACGCCGACGCCATGTTCACTGAATGCACGGACGCCGCATGGAACCAGCTCATATTCCTGCTGCTGCTGCTGCCGCCGGCCTGCCATCCCGCGGTCCTCAAGGGGCGCCTCCCGGACCTCACCACCAGCCGCAGGCTCAGTGTCCCGGAACTCCCAGAACACCCCGCCCTGGACGACACGGCCCCCGCGCGGGCCTCTCTCCTTGTGCAAGTCCTCTCCGCCGCGGCGGTGCTCGCTGGCGGGCAGCCGCACCGCATCTGGGACCCTGACGCCACCCCCACCACCCCCCCCCACCTGCAGCTGGCCCCTCACGGCATCCCCCTTAGTATGCTCGTCCCGCGCAAGCGCCGTCGCGACGCCACACAGCCCGGGATGCCGGCCGCGGGTGGTGCCGGGGAACAGGCCGCGGCGCTGCCGGTCTCGCCCGCCGCCCTCGCGCCAGCAGCACCGCATGACAGCCGAGCAGCGCTGACATCACTCAAGCTGAAGATCTCCAGCTCTGCAATTCCGGGTCAACCAAGCTCCTCAGCGCCGCACCTTGCGCGCAGCTTTGGGGCCATTTCGCAGCTCAAGACCCTCTGCGAGCTCGAACTCAGGGCACAGTTCACCGACCGTATGCCGATGTGCCCCCACCCAAAGCGCCCTGAGAAGCTCATTTTCGACCCTACCATCCGCCAGGCTCAACAGCTCCTGGTGGCCACACTCCAGGCTCTCCCTGCGCTTTCGCGGCTAGACCTAAAGACCTCGGACCCCCCCTTCGGGCCCCGCGCACTCCATGCAGCGAGCGTCCTGCTCGGCATCTCTGCTGTCACACAGCTGGTCAGCCTTTCGCTTCCAGACTGCATCGACTGCAACGCGGAGCCTTGGTTGGAGCTCCCGCAGCAGGCGGAGCTCGAGGCGGTGCTGAGCCTATCGCGGCTGACTCGGCTGACACACCTGCGTCTCGATGACATCCACATGAACACGAGATGGGCAGCCACTTTCGCGCAGGTCATGGAGTCCCTCGTTGCACTACAGACGCTCGACCTTGTTCGCACGACGCAGCATGCATCCGAGGATGAGTGGCTGAAAGAGCAGGGTGTGACCACCACGGAGCGGGGTCGGGTCAGTGCGGGAGGGTACGGCTCGCAGTTCTCAGGTGACGGGTGGTCCAGCAGTGACGTATCAATGCCGGCAGATTCAGACTCGGCCGAGATAAGCGATGGCACTGGCGTCAGCGTGGGCAGCTTCAGTAGCGACGGCCAGGCCTTCGGCGGCCCGCTGGTGCTGCATGTATGCAGGTCCACGGCGCTGACCGCGCTGCGGTCTCTTGACGCCGCGGGAACGTACGCGGCTCGGCCGGCTGACTACCTCCGCTGCCTGGCTGCAGTAAAGGGGGGCGCCCTGCGGCAGCTGACCGCGCTGCAGCTGCAGTCATGCTGCTTCGGCCGCTCGGATGCTGCGGCGCTGGGGTCGATGCTGACGCACCTGTCCGACCTGCAGACGCTGAACCTCGCAGAGAACGTGTTCCGTGACGCGGGGATGGCGGCAGTTGCAGGCGCACTGCCGCAGATGACGGCACTGACGGCCCTCGATGTCGGCGCCACGCTCGCAACGTGCGCTGGCGCGCTGCTGGTGCTGGAGGCAGCGGGGGAGGTGGCGGAGGGTGGCGTGGGTGGCCTGCGGCGGCTCGCGCTGGCCGAGATCTCACTGCAAGCCGACGCGGCGGCGATTGCGGAGCAGCTGGGGCGGCTGGAGGGGCTCGAGGAGCTTGTGCTGTATGAGAGTGATCTTGAGGGGGAGGGGCTTGTGGCGGTGGTCGGCGCGTTGCAGCCGCTGCCGGCGCTTCGGCTTCTGGACATTAGTGGCTACGGGCCAGCGCTTGCCGCGGTGCCGCTGCTTGCTCAGGCGACGGCCCTGCGCCAGGTGGAGATTGAGAGGCGTGACAGCAAAGATGCATTTGATGTTGAGTTCGGGAGTTTCGAGGATGCACAGGCTGCGGGTGCGCCCCCGGAGATCCCCTTGAAGGGAGCGATTCTGGCCGCAGCGCCGTGGCTGGCAGTGCTCGAGCAGTCGACTTACAGGCAACATGAGCGTTACGAGTATTGGTGACAGGGCTGGACTGCCAAGGTTGTCGGGGACGCTCACACAGGGACATATCGTTAAATCAGGCCTGATGTCTGCATGGCAGCCTTGAAAATGCTGCGAGACGACCGGCAGTGTGTGCTGCGTGCCGCGTGCTGGGAAGTGCTGCTTCACACATTACCCGCTATCATGTCCTCGTCCTGGATGGCGCGCTGAGGGAGGAGGTCCATGTAACACCGAGTGCGTGGAGAACATGCAGGTGTCCCATGCCCATTTTCCATCCCCTTTCGGAAACGCTGGCTTTGCAGTCCGTGCACGCAAGTGGGCATAAGCGCTCTTCGCGGCATTACGTACGATTCGGTGCGATTTCCACACGCATGCAGATGGCGTCCTGTGGGGTAACCTGTGTTTAGTGTGAAAACTTTGCCACATCGATGTGAATTCTGCTCCATAGCGACTCGCAGCCGCTGCAAGCTCCTTCGGCGCCGCTGCCTCTGTGCCACACCACCTGAAGCCACAAAGCCCCAGGCAGGTGTAGCATCGCAGGTCGCTGAAGCAGCCTGCAGCCCAAAATGCATCATCCACACATTTTGGGCTGAAGCAGCCTGCAGCCCAAAATGCATCATTGTTCTACCTCCAACCTCATCTGAATGCAGTCGTCAAGGACAAGGACTGACAATTGCCTGAGGTCGCAAGCTCTCAGGCCTGAGGAATCTCCACTGACTAGTCTAGCCTCTCGCATGGTGCACCACTGCCTGCATCGGCCGCTCTTATCCTGTTGTGGTCACGGCCGGCCGTGACAACTTTGGGGCACTGGCGCCTTGCATCTGTGATGTGCCAGAGACTGCAACTGCCTCTGAGACACTACACACGCACATGATCGCCATACAGCAATAGTTTTGAATGATATCAACACGGAGGGTCGGTACCCCTGCAATGCGGGCCGATCGTCAAAGTCACCCAGGCACACTTGCCTCGCGCGAGCTCCACTGCTCAAAGCTACTGGAAAGAGACATCATTCCGGTGCCGCAATTTCTGCAGCTCCGCTGACAGGTCAGACCGCCCATGAAGGCTGCAGACTGACTGCAGAACGCGGCGCTAGCGCAGGAACGCTCCTGGGCAGTGTGCTCTGCGCGCTGAGCCATGCGTCTGTCCCTGAGCGAACAGCGAGCTGGAAGGCGGGCCGTGTCAAAGCGCCCTTGAGCCTACTCCCACAAGAGCCACAGATCGCATACCTGCCCTCCGAGAAGCAGCACGCACGGGCCTGCAAGGTAATGACCACTGGTCAGCATAAACAAAGAAACAAAGCATCGGCTCCGGTCACATCTGCGGTCCGTGCGACTTGGTCAGCATGCGCTGACACCTGGAGGCATGAGCATCACAAATCCATGAATCCAGTCTCCAGGGCACACGCCTTTCACAGGCGCCCACGTGCCACACCAAATGTGGATGCCCGGGGACCAAGACAAACACCACCTCCAAGTCGTGCCGCCCAGATGCCCTGCAAAACACCAACACGTCCGGGTGCCCCACTCGGTCTGCCCTGATCACACGGCTGTGCGCTCCCACGGCTGTATATGAGTCCAGCCTCCCCATTTCACGCGCCGACTCGTCGACCGGCCACTGCTTTGGCGCGCCCGGCTTCCCTGAGTGAACACTGGCAGCGGCTGCACCATCTCTGCCGCAGAACGGAGTCTTCCACATGGGCCGAGTGCCTCCATGATCTCGCAAGCATGCGCGTCCACGGGGCTGGCGGCGGTGGTGGGTGCGGCACCGGCTGCGAGACATCAGCGGGTCCGGGCAAGCGCTGGCCGCGGTGCCGCTGCTTGCACAGGCGCCTGCCCTGCGCCGGGTGGAGATTGAGGATCGTGGCAGTGTGCAATACCAGGACGGGGACGGCGAGGCTGTACGGGCTGTGGGCGGACGCGTGGGGACCCTGAGGCTTAAGGAGGCGATATGCGCCGCGGCACCGTGGCTGGATGTGGTCGAGACGTCGACGTGGCGGCACCACGACCGCTACTGCAGCGTGTGACATCGGCTGCTCTGACAGCCACAGTTGGGTTGCCGGGCCCGATTACACAGAATGCTTGGGTTGGATTTTTGGATTGCCTGCAGCTGAATTCCCCGCAACACGACATGATGTCGCTGCCAGCTGGGCATGCTGTGCGCTGGCGTGATGCGTGCTGCGCAGTGCTGCCGCGTGCATCCCAATTGTAGCGCCTCACCAGGGTGGCCCCGCTAGCTAGCGTGTATACAGACGGCTGCGCTTGCACTGCACGCCACAAACTGTACTAGAAGCTGTAAGCCCTTGATGGTGCTTACGTTTTACCCGTGGAACCGCGCTTTGGGGCGGTGGACTCGAGGTTCCAGGTGCTCGTGGTCAAGGTTTGCCCCAGTTGTGACAAGCCACAGGTCAGATTGCCGTGGTGGCTATACATATACTGGCGGCATCCGGACCCTGCAGCACTACACTCCGGATGCCATCGTACCCGCGGCTGCCAATGTCCTCCCAGGAATGCAACACCTTGCACTGCTAGCGTGAAGGCGGTCGTGCGGGGGGGGGGGGGGGGGGGGGGGGGGCGTGATGGGTGATGGGTTCTGCCGCCTTTGGGGTGCCGCCTCGAGGACGGCTGGGATTTGGAGTTGGTGGTGTCTGCATGCTGGTGTGGTGTTTGCGCGCGTAGGTGTGTCATTCTGCGCTACAGCGCCTGTATAGTAAAGGAAACCTGAATTTTCGGAGCCGCATCGTATTGGACACATTGACAACTCCGAGTTAATGGGACCACATACGCTGGTCTGTGGTAATACTGCACATGTTGCTTGGGGTTCGGTGCTGGTATGATGGGGTTGGGGCAATCCAATTACATGGCCACAGGGGTGCCACAGGGGTGGCGAGGTGTGAGGTGTCCCTGCCTCTCCAGCACTGTCACACATACGGAACCGTCAGTGATGCCAGAGCACATACGCCACAGTGCATTATGGCTGCGGCGTACGCGCTGTCCTGGGGGGCGGCAGTTTTCGGCGATGGGCCAGGCCCACGGTCCACGGCAGCACTACCACGAGGTACAAGAACCTTTAAAGGCTGCGGACACAGCCACAGGTACTCACCTGCTCGGGCTCATCTCAGCCACGCTGACCCATTGCAGCGGCACACTGCCGCAGACACCGTCTAGCCTTTTGGTGGCTTTCAGCACACCCACTGCTGCCAATCATGAGCCAGAGCGGCAAAGGCACCGCAAATCCCGCAGCGCAATTGGTGAAGAATCTGGAGCAGCAGTGTAGTTGTTTCAGCGATGGAGTGCCAAGGCCCGAGAGCAAATGAGTGACTGGCTGATGGTCTGTGCCCAATTGCAACAGCACGACGACGGTAGTAACATCGCGGAATCATCATGGGTTGCTACATCACGGAGAAGCTGGTGTTGGATTGTCGAACTGAGGCATTGCATTGTGCAGGTGACTTTTTGGCTGTGCATGCCATGCCACCCATCGCGGCGAGCAGCGACATCACCGGTTGCATGATAGGTGGTCCGTATGTGCTGCTTGAACAGTCTGCTATGTGCTTGACGTCGCATTATGCCAGTAACGGCCAGACGCTGTGCTTGGTGTGGCGATCAAGAGGCCTCCACACTTGCGTGGTGTCGCTCAAGGCTCTTATTTGAGCCTGCGACAGGCACGTTACGTTCGTGTATGCCTGAGCGATGCTTGTAAGCGCAAATCTCGCAGCTTTCACTTCATCCAGCGCTTGTGGCAAGTTCTCTGCTACGTGTTCATTCGGCGGAGTTCATGTCCGCGGTGCTTGTGCAGGCGTCGGCACGCATTTGGCAACATTTCTTTCAGAAGAGGACGACAAAGGTATTATAAGAAACGCGAGCGTATGTGTGGACACCTAGAGACAGTTCAGCACAGCTGTGTCCAGCGAAACACATCTCGACTCAAATCTGCCATGGCCGGGTCGCACGTACTCAAATGATTGGCCATGCCAGTTGCAGCCGCATCAATACCATACACTTTAAATGGAACTGCTGCAACGCTCATGCGCCACCGGGGCACCACGTGCCTGTTGCCGGGCGCGTACCCGGTCAGACCATACAACGAAGGTTGGAAGAATCTGCAGCAGCGAAACATGCGCATAGGGGCTTCGTTTTTTGTTCTGTACATCTCCCGAGGCTATCAATCACAGTGTATCTCGAGATAGCGCCTGCTCCCAGCGCCGTGAAGGGCAGGCGCATGCAAGAGAGTCGCTCGGACATCTGTGCCTTGATACAGACATCAACACTCTCATGCGGTGTAAACCACAGTCTATCGTACATTGGAGCTTCGCCTCGATAATGGTCCTGTCAAATCCTTCGTAAACGTTGCGTTGCCTCAGCGCATGGACTAAAAGTATGGCTGCGTACGGCCTTCTATCGAGTCACAGAGTCTGAAGATCACGTCCAACGCATGCTGCACCTTGGGCGCAGATAGAGAACTTCCAGCGGTTGTGGTTCAGCGCAGGCGTCAGTTCATGTAGCCCCTGTTGTAATGCTCGCGAGCGGACAGCGCATCGAACAGGCGCAGGCGCAGATTGCAACTACAAGCAGGATCAATTATCAGAGCTGTGTAGCCGCACGTGCCATGACAGTGGCCATGATGTCTTCGCTCATGCTGGCTGCCACTCGAGAGCAACCTCCGAACTGTCAGCGAGATCCAGATCAGTGGGCCCTGCATGCAACCTGATTGATACTTGTATTACTGCAGCGGCACTGGGAGTAATTGCGTCACATCACGGTGCATGTGCCTTGCACCGCGTCTGCAGCGCATCCGTTCTCTCAGTCTGCTGTGCAGCATGTGCATATGCATGCGCACTACCTCTTCTCAGTAAAGTAAAGTAAATCTAAATTCAGTAGTCTAGGTCTAGCACGGCGACCAATGGCTTGAGTCATCGTTACCCGGATGCTGAGGTCATTCACAGCGAGTAAACTGGCACATCTGGGAACAATGTATGGTAGCAGGTTCGACTGAGAGTGGCACAGATGAACTTCACCCATGCGTTCGGATGACAGGCGAGCGGCGTGCCTAGGCCTACTGCTGATGCACAGCGCCTGCGTCTGATGCACAGCGCCTGCTGATGCACAGCGCCTGCAGCTGGTAGCAGGGCACTGTGATGCATTGTGATGACGCAGCTACCGCAAGGTGCACAGCAAAACGGTTGCTAGCATGAATGGGAATCTGGCAATGACTGCACCCACGAATGCCTTCTGTTCTGCACCTGCGTCGAGATAGCCAACTGGCCGGCCTGGCGATGTACATTCTACGATTCAACAGCACAGCTCGCCACTAAGCTCGCCTTATTGTGTTGAACTTGAGGTCAACCTTGCTTGCGGACGAGTGCCCTTGCAGGGGCCCAGCAAGCAAGTCGGGCTTGCATTGCCATCTGGTTCGGTCCCTCAGGAGACACGCCTGATGGATTCGGCCAGGCCAAATCGTTGAGCAAGAGTACAAATCGCACAACAGCGTGGCTGAATCATGCATGCTCTCGGCATAGACTCAAGTTCCTGCCGGAGCACACATGCGTCGATGCCGACAAACATTATCAAACCGCATTGAGATCTCGACACACATATGCATGTCACCGATTGGCTTGAACAATTACCTGGCTCATTTACGATCTGCTGAAGAAGTCATCGTCCAGATGATACACTTCCAGCCACGCGTGCGTCCAGAACACTGAGTGTGACGAAACGTCACAAGGCATGGACATGCATTAGCTAGAGTATTCTGGAAGCCTCCGGATCCGGATTCTGGAAGCCTCCGGATTCCGGAATGTCCCGTCAGCACACAAGCTTATGGCTGGCAACACGGGACACTGTCAACAGTAGTCGCCAGACCGTCTTGCGCGCCAGCAGGGCGGGCCAGCTAGAAGCACGAGTCTAGAAATATCTAGAAGGAGTGCTTATGTCAGCCAAGCATGGCTTACGCGATGGAAGGCTCTGGTGTGTACGGGGAACAGTGGGCTGAGCTCAGCACACTGTGGCAGGTGTCGTACACAGGCTGTCTTATAGTACATAAGCAGCTGGACCTTAAAGAATAGAGGACAGGTCTCTCTTTCCATGACTCTTGACTAACAGTCTTTACACTGAGCACTGCACAGCAAACTGGGGTTCGAGTCCTGCTTTGGTTCAAGCGTCAACTCTTCCGTGATCCGGGCTGCAGCAGCGCATGCATGCACGTGTGCAGACCGCTGTACGCAGCGACCTTCACGCTTGCCAGCGGTGGCCGGTCTGCAGGATGCGCATATGCATATGCACGCGTAGGAAGAAGATCTGGGGCGGCGCAGCGGTCCGGGGCATGTTCGATACATCGTACGTGAGCATAACCTCTTATGCATGGCCATGGTGGTCAGATTCGCGTTCCTGTGATGACCATGCATCGTTCTAATGCGTGCGTGGCAGCAAAGCGTAGGTCGCTGAGCCCATGTCGCCAAGCTCGAGGTGGCTAGGGTCCCCGTGGATGCGCCGCGAGAGAGAAAAATGTATTGTTTTTACTTATATGATTTGCGTTATCGCGTGGATGCACGGTCTACGCTCATGTCTCCGTCTTTGACGGCAGAATTCACGGCAGCAGCGTACATGCACCATGTGTCAACAGGCGCGGACACAGGCATAGCGTCACTGCGGCGCCACAGACACTCCTCAATTGCGAAATACATGCTGTTATCGGCTCTAAACTGCACCTTAGGTCACTCAATGGACACGTCCAACCAGTCTGCACTCTGGCGATGGCCAGATGGCGATGACGCAGACGCATGCGGCTGCGTGCGGCGGATCAGCTCTGCTATCTGTACGCGCACGTGACCATTCGACCCTGCAGATACTCCTGCGACCGCGGCCGCGTTGCGACAGGGGGCACATGCCGCGTCACGGCACCAGCGGCCGCCGGAGCTTCTATACCATTCGTACTCCCACCCACACGCATCAACGCCGTCGAACTGGTACAAAGTGAGACAAAGTCTGAACACAGCATATCAAACCCTTAGAAGTTCGGCGAGCCGCGTAGAGCAATCACGACTCAGACGGCGTGTGAAGGCCACCAGTCGTGCGCGTCGGTACATGCGGAACGGGCGCACGTGACAGAACCTCGTATTCCGATGCATGCGTGCCTCGGTTGCACCAATGCGATGCTTTTGCCACCACCAAACGTAGCCTTCAGCCCTCGCACGCCATGACTGCACCATCTGCATATATTCCTCGTACCACGCTCGCAGCCACACTGGACACTAGCTCATTTTGGATAGTTGAGAGTGTCAGACAACCCATACACTCCCTCTTTTCCGTCTTTCACGAAGCCTGTTAGCCATGGCAATCGCAACTACCATCGGGGCTGCGGCCATCCTGAGCCTTATCGCTCCAGCACTCGCTGCTGAGGAGTTTGATCCTCAATTCTACTCGAACACCTGGGGTGGTCTGTGCGCCACCGGCAAGCTGCAGACGCCCATCGACCTGCCAGCACGCTTCGATGAGCTGCCGCCAGTGCCAGAGAACCTGGTGACCACCGTCCGCATGCCTCTGGTCAAGAACCCAGAGATTGTCAACAAGGGTTCAGCTATCCAGGTGAGACTCTGCGAGCCGCTGTACGGCACTCCTCTGACTGTCCGCAGCGAACAAATCACGTTGCAGTGCTGCCCCTGCGGAGCCCAGGCTCTCCACAGCCGCTACTGTGACGTTTCTGGTAGCAGATTCGACTCACTGTATGGTTTGATGTCGAATAGGCCTGTGGTAAACCTGCGCTATCCTCACCTTCTTGCCCGAGTTGTGGTAGGTCGCTGCCCTTGGGTCTCTGCAGCCAGCGCGAAGCTGCGATCCCAGCCGCGCAAGCCGATGCGGTCGCACACGTGACTGCCTGCATGACGCGGCCGCTCCAAGGGATCTTCACACCCGCATGTGATCACACCCTGACACCACCGCGTCATCACCTGCTCCCCTACCACACCGTTTCGCGTATCTGGTAAAAAACTACTGTACAGCTTTGAAGTTCTTTAAAAGCCGATAGTCGTGAAAGATTGAGCGATTTTTTGTGGTGACGTGATCCTGGCTACCGAGACCGCGATTGTTACTGTGAGAACGCGGTTGGCGTTGCAGTGAGCCTGTGTCAGATGATCTGAGCATAGATCAATGCTGATCTCTCCCCATATGTTGGTGTAACAATCCCACGGATGTGTGGGGGATGTCGCTATGCCCACATCACAGCACTCACTCCCGACGCGTTCCGGCCAACACATTCTGCGTGTGCCACTGCATGCTGTGCATCACATCGCGTGTGTATGTCACGTGCTTGTGTGCTCCCCTTCTTTCGGCGTTGCCTGCCTCTTGGTTGTGTTCAACCCACCCACAAGCACGTGCACTGCACTGCACTATGCACTGTTCTCCCAACACCAACGCATGCTTCCTGACGCGGAGCTCTCCTGTGTGCAGATCACATGGGAACCCGCCACCGCCTTCGACATGGACGATGACACGATCTTCCCGATGGTGGCTGCAGGCGGCAACGGCATCGCCGACGTCATCCTCGACCCCTCCATCGTCCCCGACCGCATGATCAAGATGATCCCCATCCAACTGCACTGGCACGAGACCTCCGAGCACGCGTGGGACGGCCTCCTGGTGTGCCCCGCGCCATCCCCCCCTCACTCTTAACATTAGCATATTCACCTGTAACCACCCTGTAATAGTTGGTACACCAGTGTTGGGTCATCGGGCCCGATCACACAGAATAATCCCGAATATCCAGGCCTTTTTTTGCGTGGCAGCCCTGAAAATGCAGAAAAGCGACCCAACACTGCTATAGACACTGCGGCATCGCAGCTGCTGCGCTAGGCTTCCTGTTGCCGTAGCGATGCCTGCCGGGGTTCAGTCATTCATGTCTTTGTGCCTGCATTTGGATGCAGGACGCAGTACTGTGTTTGTGCAACCGCGGGCGGATGCCTCGTCTGGAACACAGTCACTCATGCATGACGCATGCGCTGACGTTGTGTGCTGACTGTGCAGGCTGCTGCCGAAACACACATCGTGACGCTTGCGGGCCCCGGCCAGGCGCCCCCAGCGTGGGGCTGCGACGCCGTCTGGGAGGGCGGCGACCCGGTGCTCGAGAACTGTACCGCCGTCTTTGGCGTCATGTACCGCCTCGGCGAGCCGACCCAGGAGCCCAACTACCTCGAGACGGCCATCAACGAGGCGCCGGACGTCGCCGGCGCGAAGAAGCCCCTCTCCGCTGGCCAACTCAATGTTGACAACATCATCCCTGAGGACAAGTCTTACTACACATACGTCGGCTCCCTGGTGAGCCTCTTATCAAATGATGTGAACCTGCATGTGTGTGTGTGTGTGTGTGTGTGTGTGTGTGTGTGCGTGTGTGTGCGCCAGTTGTGGCGGCACCTATTTGTCGGGTTGTGCACACTGCGGCGGAGGAGGCTGAAGCAGCTTTGTGGTAGCAGACATGAGCTTGTCTATTGCTGCCGCAGCCGGTTGCTCTCCTTGCTTCGTACTGATGCTTGTTGCCATCATTGTCAATCAATCCTGCGTCCTCCAGTGCCATGATTTATGTACAGTTCACATCTGTTGGGTACCGAGCCTAGTTTTCAGTTGCCACGCTAACGATGCGGTGCTGTGCAGACGACCCCAGAATGCAATGAGGGCCTGCGGTGGCACGTCATGAACGAGCACCACTACATCTCGTCCAAGATCATGCAGCAGCTCGAGAACCTGCACGCCCAGACCAAGGACGACACCCCGGGCGCACCCACCCAGAACTTCCGCCACAACAACCGCCCGATCCAGCCCACCAACGGCCGCACCATCATGTTCCACAACGCCGGCGACGCCGAGTACCCCGGCAGCTTCTCCGTCAACGACGAGGGCACCAGCGCTGCCGCGGGCGTCAGCGGGCTCATCGTGCCCGGCGTCATGGCCGTGCTCTCGTGCCTGATTGCCCTTGTGGCGTAAATGTCCATGCCGAGGACGAGCATCTGATTGTTGACTGCCGCGTGGCAATGAAGCTTGAGCCCAGAGCTTCCCAGTACCAACCAGAGGAGTCGCGGCGCAGGTGCCCGGCTCGTTGCCGCATCGTTTTCCCGCTTTGACGGTCTGGTGTTGCCAGTGAAGCACGGATTTTTCCGCCCGAGTCAGGGCTGTGTGGGTATGACAGAGGAGTACAATGGATCACGCGTATGTGCGAATGATTGAGACATGTGTGAGGGTGATTGTGCAGGCGTTGAGTGGGTGGTGCTGCCTGTGGGGGAGGGTGAACGAGTAGGGGAAAATAGGCATGCTGGACGCTGGCACATGGATACATGCAGTAGAATAGCCGTGAAGACGTGGGCAGTGGCATGTGGCAACTCGCGAGAGAGAGAGAAGAGAGGGAACATATGTGCTGTCGGGAAGGTCACAGGTCCCTGTAACCTGCAGCACACAGTATTTGTCATCACAAGCTCGATCCTGCTTCCTCGTGTGTATTCCAACGTGCTACATTGTTGACATGCTGTTGAATTTCCTGTGCCAATGAATTTGGAAGAGCTGTTGCATTGGTTTCGCGGCAATTCCCCCTCAGGAGAGAGTGGGATCGGGCATGTGCAGCGTGTGTGCCGTGCCCATTTGTTGCCCGGTCACCGTGTCCTTGCAATTGGTGTCTCTCCTTTATCAATCCAACTGCATATAGTTTTTATTGCACAAATATGCTCTCCCTTCACAGCTTCGCAGAACTTGTAACAGGGAAATATTATGTGAATCAATCCCTCAGCCACCATTACCATCAGTTCGAAAATCACATTCAATTGAAACATTTAGGACATATCACGGTTACAGTGTCAGGTATATATGTCACATACATCACACTGATGAAAATGCATGTTATACCTTTGCACCGACTTTAACATCATGGGCAGACCTTACAGTTCTTGCCGAATCCATGTGCATGTCTGTGTACATACTTGTACATCTATATAAGCAACAATATTGTGTGTTGCACGTGGCATACTTCACATGCCATGGAATCCTTTCTGCAACATCCAAGGAACAAATCCTGCTGTGAACACTTGTGTGAATTATTCTCATTGTTCAGTAGATTGTTTGGCCATACCACCACAATAGCATAGCATGAAAACTTCGGGTCTCTGCCAGCATCAGCCCTTTGAGCCTAGTTGTAGCCTGCGAGCTCAGACTGAATCCAACAGCGACAGAGACAACATTGCAGTTGGACACAGCAGGACCAAGACTGTGCAACCACAGTGACAGAGAGCAACCTGTGTAATAGACATGGACGTCGCGCACTCTTCCTGAATAATTCCTCGTGCCCACCACATAAACGAGACCGTCATGTACCAATCCACGCTGGACAGCACAAATCGATAACCCACGCATACCGAATGCTGCCAGTCCATGTGATATCATGCGTACGTAGCAGCCAACACGCAGGTCATGGAGGGGAGTGCAGGCCAAATGCATCTCTCAGGCATACAGTCGCCTGCTCACATCAGGAAGAAGCAGCCTCATTTAGGCATGTCGGGGAAAGACATCATGTTTCAGCAAACAGAATAGTAACTGGCAATATGCTCTAGAAATCAGAGTATTCCTCACGACCGTAGCCATCATCATCATAGTCCCGGTAATTGTCTTCAATCTCTTCCAGTGCGGCCCGGTACCGCTTGCTGTAAGGCTCCGTCTCATATCCTGCATCGTCCTTGTCCAGTGCCTTGCACACCTTCTTCGTGTGGTGCTCCAGCCAGTCTCGCTTGCAGACCGGCGTGTCCGCCTCAGTCGTCAATTGAGCATTCTTGTCAGCATACGAGACTCCGGTAGAAGCGTAACACATCAGAATGGCATCGAGTGGGCTCCAGCCTGCGCCAAAGATGCTGTCTCTCAACATCTTCGCCTTTTTCTGGCCGAATGTGAACGATCGTCGCTCGACTTCACCTCTGCCACGGAGGCTCACCATGCTCGTCTTGAAGAAATTGCCGCTTGAGCCTGCCATGCTGTATGCGAGCTTGCAGTGATGCTCCATGCTCATGCGGCACCGGTGGTGATACTCGTATTTCAGCCTGATTGCTGGGACGTCCGATCCGGCTGTTTTGCTGGCAGCTCTGATCTCGCTGGTGACCTCGAGGGTCCTGATAGAATTGCCGTCGTGACAGGCCTCCTTGACCTTAATTCTCACTCGATTTGCAATGAACTCTTTCGCGGCTGCTGCAGTCAGGCCCTTGCGCTTTTGAAGCACCTCCTTCATGTTCATGACGAGGAACTCACGGAAGTCGTAGTCGTCACTGTCAGACCAATCACTCCCAGAGCCTGCAGCAACAGTCATCAATACGCAATTTGCAGAGGTCAGGTATCTCACTGCAGGTCATGAGCGTGATCAGCACAAGAGGTGCGCATGCGATGTCCGAACGCTTCCTCTCAAATGGAAGCTCTCGACACGGGCAGCGGTGGAGCATGCGCTGACAGCCGTTATTATTTAAACAGCATCTGTGAGCAGGCTGTACCTGATTCTGCATCTGGAAGGGCGGGTGACGTTCTTCTTTGCACCATCTTTTCGACGCGTCTTCAAACCCGTCGCGTTTCCAGTCACACCAGTCGGAAGATTCAAAGTTATGCCTGTGAAACTTTAGGTATTGTTGAAGCCATGATCACCAGCAGCGGAAGATCCAGTGCTCTCACATATAGACGTAGTTTGAACGTACCTGCAGCTGGCGTGGCAACAGCGCCTCGATATCGATTGTGCGATGGCTAAGAATAACTCTCGGTCTGACTGAACGCAATAAAAATGTGCATATGCTCTCAGCAGGGCTCGACTGAATCTCCGATTGCAATGCGCAGACCTCTGCAGCTAAAGGGCGCCCGATTCCAAGACTTTGTCACAGCTGCAGCTCCTGTCCTCGCGCGCAAGATGCTCGTGCAGTTGTCATCGCATATTCATTCATAGCCTACTGCAGAGCCTTCAAACTGAAAACTGGCCCCGCTCAGGTCGTGCAATGCTCTTGGCCTCACCATGCATGCGAGGCCGGATGGCAGACAGTGGCGAAGGTGTGAAGCCACCACGCAGGCGAATCTGCTGCCCGGGTCACCCGAGTGAAGTCAGGTGCCCCTTGTGAGCTCACACGATCGCGGCACGTACCTGCCACATACACGCTCGCAGCGGCGCCTCCTGCGGAGTGAAGTCAGGTACCTGGGCCACGTGGCCCTTGTGAGTTCACATGATCGCGGCACGTCCCTGCCCCGAACACGCACGCAGGCGCCTCCTGCCGCTGACCTGGCGAGCGCCTGCAGCTGCAGCTGTATGGCGGCACTTGGCCGCGGTCGCGACCATGCGCATGTACACAGCCAGCTGTCGCGAACAGAGTTTGAAACACTGTGAGAGTCACTGGCTCGACGTGGCACAAACACCCGACAGGCCGTTATGTTCGCTTGCGGCGGCGCCTCCATCGAAGACTAGTGTGAAGCATAGCCAAGAACTATATTTACGAGATCATGGCCAGTTTAAGCATGCACGCAGCGTGCGAACGGGCATGCTTTGTAACACACGTACGGCACAATTGATTGTGTCCGGGCAATGCGTGCAGCAGGCTGAGGTATGAAAGCCGTCCCCGGGAACTCAGCATCACCCTCCTGCGTCAGGAGTCCTGACGACCAGTCCAGGCGCGCAGTAATCGCCTCGAGCTAGCTAGAACGTCCAGATGGAGCTGAGATAGCCGGCAATTTTCAAACGGGGGGGGGGGGCCCGTTCGAACATTGCCGGCTATCTCCCCGGGGCATGGCAGTGGGCCTCATGCACGGGCACAGGCGTGCTGCGTGCTGGGTCGTCTCCGCATCTGCGATCATATGCAAGAATGATGTACAGACTCCACCACGCGCAGTTTATAAAACTGCGTGTGGATCCAACAGTGAGTCAGTGGGAGTCGTTGCGGCGTGCTGCATCACATGCTGACTTGTACTTGGATGTGTGCGATGCTGAGTACTGTGCACACCCCAGAGCAACAGGGAGACCATGCGTACTTTGCATGACAGCTGCTTCCCAGCGACCACAAAGTGACAGCCATGGCGATGTAGAGCTGCTGCAGCACATGCTAATTGTGTTACAAGGACAAAGGCAGCAAGGCGGGCAGCACCGCGAAAGAAGCAAGCAGACGAAGCAAAGACCCAGACACCCACGCACGCAACACCCACCACACCCAGAAAACCCACCACGCGCGCAGCAAACGCCACAGATCCGCAGACCGCCAAGCACACACCCACACACCCACACACGCACGCAGAGACCCCACGGCCCGGCTAATTGTGTCACCAGCCTGCAGAGCGGATGCTGTTCGATCACATAGCACGATTGCCCAAATGTCCGGTATGCCGGATTCAAGCTGCCACTGTGTGGTGCCCCTATCTAAGACCTGCGCAATTCTGTCTACCTTGCCGCCTTTGTCCTTGAAACGGATACACCTGGTGCAGCATCGAGTCACCCTCACCATACATACGCAGTGCGTTGCAACAACAGCAGCCACGCACGTGAAAATGGCACCGACCAGAGGCCATCCACCTGAGTGTCATGGGTTGGCAAAGGGGTGAGACTGGCTCAGAGGGAATGCCCCCGGCGGTGGTCAGCGCTGCACACCCAAGCCTGCATGCGCACGATCGTGGCCATGGTGACCTCACCGGTGTCTCAGCCTGAGAGGCACGCCGGGCTGCACCACCCCTGACATCTGGAGAAAAAAAAACAAAAAAAAAAACTCATTTCAGAGGTCCCTACTTCCCCACACCGGCGCGGAAACGACCTGCCAGTGACTGCACCGGATGATTCCCGACAGCCACCTGACTCATACCCTGCCTCTCTCCCCTTTGCCCGCCAGCGCAGCTTTGTATCCACTCTCAAGCGTGCACATGCAAACCTGTTGCATATACTTCCACATGCCGCAAGCATGCGATGGCACCATACGCTCACCACCCCAGATGCCTGGTTGCTCTAAGCTCTGCAGCAAGATCTCGGGTGACAGCTCTGCAAGCAAGAAGCGCAGCCATCCCCCGGCCATCGAAGGAGAGCAACCTTGCCCGCTGTGAAGCACATACGAGTGGCCACCAGTGCCATGTGTCCTACCACAGCCAGCTCATGTCCTCCCACACGGCCACAGGTGCGACCACCTCCGCCTCGGAGCAGATCTCCGACATGCCGTCCGCACACGCTCCGCAGGCGACTCCACCCTGCACCTGCCCACAGCCCCTACCCATGGCAGCCGCAGCAGCCGCAGCTGTGCCGACACGCTGCGTGCCGTGCCGCGCATGACCAACCCTGCACGCACACGCTCCTCCGCACAACTTCGCGACCGCATCGCGCAGCAGGCAGCGCTCCGGCAGAGCATAGATGGGGTTGTGCGCGAGGTCAACGGTCTCCAGGTACCGCAGTCCGCACAGCGCGCGCAGCACGCGCAGCGCGTCGCCAGCATTGATGCCGTTCCGGGCCAAGCTGATCTCGCGCAGGGCTGTGAGCCCTGGAAGCCACGCCAGCCACGCGGTGCGCGCGCTGTGTGCTACGCGGCGTGCTGCGGCGTCGGCGCCGAGGGCGTTGTCGGCGAGGTCGAGGTGGGTGAGGTGCGGCATATGCATGGAGGCAATGGCGCGCAGCTGCGCTGCGTTGAGGTGGTTGCCTGGCAGGCGCAGCGTGCGGAGGCGGCAGCCCTGGACCTCGGTGGTGGGCGGTGCGATTGTGGCCTCCTGCACCACAGGCGGGGGTCGAAGTTTGCGTGTCGGCCCTTGTGTCCAGAGGGCACATGGTGCGTACACGCACTGCGAATCCTTCTCTCGCGACACAAGTCAGATCAACAGCAGAGCGCCGCGGGTGTGCGAGACAAATTGCACCGTGCCCTCTCCTCCGTGATTCGTGCTCAACGCGTAGCACGCACAGCACGCACCGATCGGCGATGTCCACATGGATATATGAGTATGTGATCATGCATAAACACGTACGCATCGCACCTCGGCGTCAGTGCCCTGTTGCGACCTAGCGGCAACACCTCCGGAAACTGCAGCCTCGACGACCATCTCCTCGAGGCAGGGCAGTGCTGCTAGGGCCTGCAAGAGGGACCTCAAGGCCACGTCCCCGCGGAAGTTCTCGAGGGGCACGCCTCGAAGCTCGAGGCGCGTCAGTGCGCGCACCGATGGCAGATGTTGCACCAGCTTCTCTGCATCCATCTTGCCAGAGTACCCACGCCCTGACTGCGTTTTTATCGTCAATGTGCGCAGCAGTGTGTGCCGGGCGAGCCATGCCAGCGGAAACTCTGAAATATCCATTGTGCCGCGATACATGATGCACACGCGCATGCATGAGAGCTTGGCATAGGACGCCTTGACCGCCGCCATCGCAGTCAGCAGATGAGCGTCTCCCAGGCTCAGGCGAGCCAGCTCGGAACAGTGCTGCAGATCAATGGCAACTTGCCGAGCCTCGTCGGCTGACCTATATGCCGAGGGCCAGGAGAGATCGAGCTCCTGCAGGTGGTGCAGGTGGTGCAGGTTGTGTAGGTGGTGTAGGTGCGCAACCCCGAATTGCCAGACCAAGGCCTGTCTTGGCCACCCTAGCCCGCCCCGTTTCAGAAGAGATGGCCGCATGGAGAGCGTGCGCAGGCGAGGGAAGTGCGACATGTCGAGGGGGTCAGTCATCAGGTGCGCAAGTCCCGATGGAACGGCGAGGGTGGTCAGCGCCGCCTGCGTGTGCACAGCCGCCACCAGCTGCGGGCCTACAGCGGGCCTTTCCTGCTCGCGTACGGAGACATCGATCGACAGGGCCTCGAGGCGGAGCTCGGGGTTTGCGAGCGCCGAGACGAGTTGCCCCGCGCCCCAGATATCGAGGTAGACGTCCGAGATGTCGAGGGACCGGAGTGACCGGGCATGGGCTTGCAGGCAGGCGGCGATGGCGACGCCAGTCCAGGGGCAACCACGCCAGCAGTGGCATCCCCTGCCGCGGCGGACGCGGACAGCTATGCCGCGAAGGGCCAGGCTGTGGGGGGGGAGGGAAGTCGCGCAGAAGAGGATCCGGGCGGCGTCGTAGCAGGGCGTGTCCAGGAGGACCAGAGCCGGGGCGGGGGGGCCTGCTGCGGCAGCGGCAGCGGGGGTGGCGGCATGGGCGATGATGGCCTTGAGCCGGAGGAGTGGTGGGAGGCGGGAGATGACGGAGGGGTGGAGGACGCCGAGGGTGGCGAAGAGGTCGTGGGGGTGCAAGTGTGTAGCCGCAGGGAGCATGTCCTGCATACGCATGCACTGGCAGCGTGAGGGGGGGGGGGGGGGGGGGGGGGGGGGGGCTGTCGATGTCGACTATGTTGCCGGCCAGCCTGCACGCCAGACGTACGTACAGGGCGTGAGCATGACAGCGTGACATCACATGCCGTAGTGACACGATTCTCGAGTCAAATGCAGTTGTATGTGTGGTGACCTTGTAAGCTTGCCACATGCCCGCCTGCATCCCCCAGGTGCATAGAAGCATCTGCAGTGCTGGGTGGAACATAATTGACTCGCGCATGGCACGTCCTGGAGGGCCGTTGCGAGAGCAGGATTGCGCAACTTGCCGGTCAGGCCTGATGTAGATAGGACGACATGATGCATAGGTACATGTGTTGTTCTTCTCTGAGACACGCGAGCTCGACACAGCTAGCGACATAGTGACTACATGGACCGCTGCCAGGCACTGGCTCTTGTCCAGCACGCGATCCACCGGCTGTGAGGTGCGATGCACCACTGTTACGCGGGTTCGATTCAGCACTCACTCGGCGTGTAGGAACAAAGGTAGCCCCCACTGAAGTAGCTCACGCTGCGCACCATGATGACTTCGAGATCGGCTTTGTCATCATGTTCCGCCTCTTCGTTCATGTTCCAGTACGATACACATGGATCGTAGTACACGACGGAGACATATTGCGCAGTAATCTTGCATCTCAAGACCGCGGCCGTCCCGTGAGTGCGCTGGTGAGACGCCTCGAAGCCTGTTGCCATCGTTGCCGCAACAGACGCAATCAACTTCGCACGCGTTTCCATATCTTGGAAGAACGATGCCACCTACAGAAGTGACTGCCATGGCATCAGCACTTAAGTAAGATACTTATGCCAATTTGCAGCGGTAGCACAGCAGCACAGCTACGCCTCGACATGGTGACGTGGCGACTACTCGCCAGGGCTCATGCACTGTTGATGCAGGATGACATGCCGTAGGTAATATAATGTCCATGGCCTGGTATCGGGCAGCTATGCTCGTTCAGTGTGCATTGGTCAGAGCGCGCACCTGAAGGACTTCAACAGCGTCGTCAACGTCGACGTCATGGCCAGAGGCGACCGCAAGCCACCGTCTGATCACAGACGGCGCAAAGGGGAGCTCAACGTCTCCTGGCATCGTCTGCAGCAGAGGCGAGCGCGCGCGTGCGGCCTTGAGGGCTTCATTGGACAACGCCTGCTCAGCCTCGAGCTCCTGCGCAGCGTCGCCTCGCCCTTCCTCGGGGCGTCCCACAGCACCCATGTACCGATATACACCCCTGGAATCTGCTGTATGGCCTTTTTAACATGGCTGCGACCTGTCGGCGTTCCTATACGTGACGGTGTCGACGACACGAGCGAAGAAGCGCGCTGGACCTCACCGATCTGGCATCCCACAGAACAAGGTTCGGAGCCCAACGATAAAGTATAACAGAGAGCGTAATGTGGAAGAATATTTTTGTTTGCCGCTTTATATCCGTTGACGGATGCGAAGCCATGCCGTCGCAGCTGTTCGAGGCTGCACAATCCGTCCGCTAATCTTGTGCCGCGGTTGCATTGCGTGGAGGTGGGTAGCAGGTGGCTCCAGCTGGAGCACGTTCTCAGAGAACCTGCTTCACAAGTCCTCACACCGCCGTGCGCCCACGCGCCGACTCACTGTCACAGTGGTGTACACATGCATGATGATGCAGCTGATGGGTTACATCAAGGCAGGTTGCATTTATGCATGCATGTACACGTGCTTGCCTGCAGTTACCGAGCTGTACATGCACATGCACGTGCATTGGTCTAGCGGCAGTATGAAGCCCAGGTCCTTCTTGAGGGGGGCTTTCAGCTGATCAGTTTGTCTACCCCTACAGTGTGTGGTCCCATGCATTTGGAGTGTGCGATGCCCTCGCGGGCGTAATCTTGAGTGCCGGAACTCGGATTAACTTGACACCACTACATTGACTTGATCATGGCGATGCACGGCGGCGACAGTGCAGATCATGCTGCAGTCGGGACGCAGCCAAGAGGAGCATGGCATGGACTGGTTCGGGACTGATATCAGGTGTGCCCCGCAAAGCGTCTGGTGCAACATTGGCCATCAGGTCCCCAGCCTTTCATGGGCTTGTCACGTAGGCACTGCCGCACACGCGCTTGGTGGAGGGCCCGGGGGTGTCTGGGTGACGCAACGACTGTGACACATGGTTGACATACCCCGCGATTCCCATCGATGCAGGGGGGGGGTGGGTGCGGAGGCTGTGGCCTTGCTCAGCGGCGGCACGGCGGTCGCCAGTTCCCTGTCCTTGCCTACCTCTGCTGAAGGCTGAGCTCCTGGTGCGTCTGTGTGGCGCTGAAGGGAGCTGGCGTCGGTGCTGTGCATGCTGTTTGCTGCGCAGGCGTGGGCGTCGACCCCGGAGCTGACATACGCTGACAAGTATCATGTTGGTGGCTGGCAGGGCTGGCGTGACCGTGCTGTAAGCGCTTCGGCGCCGCAGCGGCCGAGCATGCTCAGCGCGGGTGGAATCTGGTGCGGCGATCGGGTACTCGGGGCGGGCACCGGCCACCGGCGCGAGAAGGCGGCGAGCAGGCGCCACCTGTGCTTAGCAGCATGTGCACGTGTGTTCTCGGCGAGAACTTCTCGCAGCAGTGCCGGACACAGACATCTGTGTATGAAGCGTAGACCTGAACAGCCGGAGACACTCAGATTGGGGCTGAACGGCCACTCATCTGATGCTGCTGCGGCTGATCGCGGCTGATCAGGGCTGAAGCAGCACTGTAGCAATCCCGGCGGGGAACACGTGCCGCCGAGGACATCACGGCATGCAGCCTGCGGGCAGGTTATCCCCGCCGAAGACGCCCCGTTGCGGCAATGACCAGCTGCTGCGGCGTCAGAGCCCCCCCCCCCCCCCCCCCCCCCCGCTCACGTGAGCCGAGGCAGTAGCGCCGACCGCCCGTGTGCATGGGCGCGCCATTGCCTCCTGCCTCGACCACTGCCCCAGCGTTGACGTGGTGCCCACAGACAGTGTGCGCAGCTGTGCTTGCCGCGACTGCGGGTGTTCAGTTGCCACGAACCTGTGTGCGTAGGCAATCTCGGAGCTGTCTCGAACATCACAGCAGGCCAGTGAGAGCGTCGATTGGTGGCTGATCTGGCAGTGCAGGCGTGGCAAGCGACTTGCGCCACACGCACTGCAATGCCTGCACTCAGACTCTGCCTCAAGGAGCATGTTTGGATGCCGGATTGGTAACGAATTAGTTTGAACATGGGCAGGTGGTGTAGAACTGTGGTCCAGGCACCTACGCGAAAGCGGAGGGAACAGCAACCACAAGCGGCCAGTGAAGCCCTGCCCCCACTGCTGCGCTGGCTTCGGCAGCTTTAGAAGCGATGGCTACACCACATCAGGTGGGCACAGCATGCCTGCTTTGATCAAGACGATGGCGTGGTGGTGCAGTCAATGCCGCGGTGCCCGTGGACCGCATGTGCTCCAGCGAGGGACACCCTCTGTGGCGATGCAGGGGTATGGATCACCCCCGCCAGCCCCGAAACCGGTGTGCACAGGGCAAGGGACATGCTGCACGTCGGCAATGTAGATCTGGTGCACAAACCAAGGCAGTGCAGTTGTTCATGCGAGAGGCGCTTGGAGTGCATTGTGACACCATCCAGTGCACTCTTGTGTTCTCAACACTTTGGTCGTCTAGTCACAAGCACTTCACAGGGCGGCTCCACGGACCGGGTTGAGAGTTTTGATCAGACGCGCAATTGCGCGATCAGACGCACAACAGCAGCATCCTGGTAAAGCCTGTGCGATGCAGCCTGGACCAGCGGGGAGACGAGCAAGGGCATTGGCATGCAATCATCATCACAGGGCACTGAAAGACAGAGGAGCGAACAATGTGACGCAGAGTTGAGGAAGTACCCATCAGCCACACTTGCCCGAGCCGCCTTCTGGAACGAGTCAATTCACCACTGAGAGTACACCGACAAGAACGATGGATGCGTGAACCAAAAATTCTCTGTTACAAAGGTTCCGAATTATGCAGGCTGGTTGTGATGGTCTGCGGCTGTGCTAGCTGTCAAAAGTCAGCAGGAAGGTGTGGCAGGTGATTGTAGGAGATGGGATAAAAGCAGTACACACGCCTTGTCGCACCAGGCAGCAGCTGTCTCGCCTGCGAGTGGAAAAAATGGGGCTGATGTACAGCAAAACAATGTGGGATGGCAAGACTACCAGAAGCCGAAGCCGCCACGGCCATAGCCCTCATCATCAGAACCCGGGCCATTGGCTCGAATCTCTTCCAGTTCAGCCTGGTACCTCTTGCTGAAAGGCTCGGTCTCGTACCCATCATCATCCTCGTCCAGTGCCTTGCAGACCTTCTTCGTGTGATGCTCCAGCCAGTCTGACTTGCATACTGGTGTGTCTGCAGGACTCTCCAAGCACGCATTGCTGTCAGCATAAGCAACGCCAGCAGCAGCATAGCACATCAGGATGGCCTCGAGAGGGCTCCAGCCCTCGCCGAAGACGCTGTCTCTTAACATCTTTGTTTTCTTCTGAGCGAAGGTGAAAGATCGCCGCTCAATTTGATTCTCGCCTCTGCCAGGGAGGTTCGCCATGCTCGTCTTGAAGAGGTTGCCGCTCGCGCCTGGCATGCTGTACGTGAGCTTGCACAGGTGCTCTAAGCTTGACATGCGGCACCTGTGGTGATATTCGTACTCTAGGCTCATTGACGGGACATCCGATCCCGCGGCCTTGCTAGCAGCTCTAATTTCGCTGGAGACTTTGAGGGTCCTGACGCCCTCATCGTCGTATGAGGCCTCTTTCACATCGATGGTCACTCTCTTCGAGATGAACTCTTTTGCGGCTGCTGCAGTCATGCCCTTGCGCTTCTGGAGCATCTGCTTCAAGTTCGCCACGCAAGATGAACGGAACATGCCCTTCTCGTCGCCATCCTCCCAATCACTCCCCGAGCCTGCAGTAATCACGGTCATCAGCTCCATTGCTGTGCCGTGCCTGATTGCATATCTTCATGACCAGCGCAAGTGCGATCACCGAACGCTTGCCTTGCTCATGTAGCGGTCTCGACAAGAAGCACATGCACAGAGCATGTGCCGACTGCACTTCAGGTATGAATCAGAACAATTGAATGGCGCTTACCTGATTCCGAACTGCTAGGAACGGGAGACGTCGCTCTTTGCACCATGTCGAGGACTCTTCAACGTCGTCGCAGCTCAACAGAAACGAGTCAAGCAGATCTGCAACAGCGCATGTAGACTTAAAAGCAGAATGAAAGTCACAATCAGTACAATTGGCAATGTCAGAGCTCTTGCAGACAGAAGCAATTCAAACTCACCTGTCGTATTGCTTCGTCGCGATCGTATGTACGATGGCTCAGGACTGATGAATTTACATACATATAAGGCGCATATACAAACATTTACTATGATATCCAGGCAGTGCAGGTGGAGTATATTGTTTTATCATCGCTGCTGGGTGGCACTCCAGATCTGGCAGGAGCGCGTGCGACGGACGTTCAGTCGCGGCAGCAGGTTGACAGCACAGCATGTGCATGCATATACGAGGTAATGCGGCCTAGCGCAGTCCACTTCTTTCAAACTGCGACTTCCGCGTCCCGTTGAAACAGTGCTCCGGAAGTCTGAGCTAGACGAATTGGCGGCAGTGGCGAAGGTGCGTATTGTTGAGTTTCACGCCCGCAGCTGCGGGAAGATGTTAGCATTTGTGCACACAGCAGATCCCCTACGAATTGCATCTCGGAGCATCTCACCGATACGGGATGGCCTTTGTCAGACCACCTGGCCGCGATTGCTGGAGCAACCACGCGGTGTTAACAGTTTTCAAAAGAGTCTACGGGAGAAAACAAACACTGCATGCATCCGAATCGCGGTGTTAACAGTAACTACATCAGTGCACCAGTTCCATACAGATGCATGCTGCAGTGAGTCTGGCGGGCGTCCGCAGCTGCCGCAACACCCACCCGCAGATGGTTGAACATCGCTCAACAGCAAGCAAACACATCACACTGGCTACCGGCCACACTTGGCACCCCGATCATATCGTTTCTCCTCTGGTGTGAGATCTGGCCAGATCTCACACCAGAGGAGGTACGATATGATCGCGAGACCCTGCCAAGTTGCTACTCTCATGATACAGTTGTTACCGGACCCCCCAAGGCGCTGGTAGATCATATATAATATTGTTACACATCACTGACGCGACATGAGCCAATCCCAACATGGTGATTCGGATGAGATTCGGTTTCAGTGTTTGTTTTCTCCCGTTCATTCTTTTGTGACTTACTGACGCGACATGAGTCAATCCCAACATGCACGCACAGAGCGCAGGGACCAGCCCTCTGCATGTTTTTGCCCATTGCTCAGCGGAACGAAAAGTCTGACATGTGTGTATCAGGCTCACAAAAGGTGCTGCGATGCGATCACTGAAACTCTTCAACATGGGTGCCAGCCGCTGACAGCTGAACCACGCGGCACGCGCATTCCACCTATCTCAGATGCTCATATCGTTTGTTTTCTCCCGTTCACTCTTTTGTACATCTCAGATGCTCATATCGTTGTGCGAGGCAAGAGCCCCGTGCAAAGTAGTCGCATTTCGAAACACATCTGGCTTGGTGGGGACGTCGCAGTCTGAACGAAGTGACCTGGGAACCGATGGCATGTAGAGCGCTGGTAGGAACCCGGACTTGCCACCGTGATGACAGCTACATCACCATGCATGTTCCCCTCATTAGCGAGGCTGTTAGCACAGACGGGCGATCGCAGCGGATCAGCTCCGAAGGCACGGGAGCGAGGTGCATGCAGAGAGGACACTCGTGGCGCCGGCCTCCCCTGCTGATGAACTTGACTCTGCTGCCGAACGCAGCACTGTACAACACGCATGACGCGCATGCACACACGATAGAGTCCCATGACGAGGGCACTCCGGCATGCACATCACATCGCTTCCAGTCCACACTTACCAGCCAAGACAGCGAGGCCTCGCATGCACACGGGCACTCTAGCCTCCCATGTGTGAAGCAAGAAGAAGATTGCTCATCTCCGTACGCAGGAAAGGAAAGCAACAGAGGACTGTTCTGCGACATTTGAGGCTGATGGCCATGTAGCAGCACCACAGGAGGACATGTCTTGGCAGGAGGTGTTCAGAGACAACACACCAGATCGCAGCACCGCTCGCCCTCTCACGCACCTATCCTGATGCGCAGCGGGTGCACCACAGAGACTGCACATGCACACGCTCCATGCACCTGTTCTATTCCGCCAGCTCAATTGCGCACGGCGCCACCTGGCCGTCCAGCCTGGGCACAGAAGCCTCTTGTTCGTTATTCCACCTGCCGCATCCATGCTCTGGAAGCGCACGACCATGACCACGGTCCGGCCACACGCCCCGGAGTGAAAGCTGTGAAAGGACACCTCTCCCACAACCAGCACAAGGGAGCACTCTCCACTACGGCAGACCTCAATGCAGCCATATGGCCATATATATAGCAGCAATTGGCCTATGCTAGCCAGCTCATGGCCCGCCACGTGACCACAAGATGCGGATATGCAACCACTACAGCGTCACCACCTGGGACCTCACCACACGCCCGCCCAGACTCAGCAGCCACTACAGCACGGTTATTGACGTACTGCACCCTGTGATGCGCACGGCAGCCCCGACGCTGTCCATGCACCAACATGCACCGCGCACCTCGTGCCGGCAGCAGCAAGCCAGGTCAAGGGACATCAACCATTTCGAGCCTGGCTGTCGTTTGTTAGCCGAGAAATCGCGGTGGAAGCTCCCCCCCTGCTCAAAGCACAGGGCAGCACGCGTCGCAATGAGGTGGCAGCGCCCGCTTTGAACTCCGCCGAAACCCGTTTCGGAAAATCTCACCCTCAAGCATGAGCTGCTCCAGGCGAGGCAGCGCCGAGCGCGCCCACACAAGTGTGCCTGTTCGCAGCAGTGCGGCCTCGCCGCAGCAGTTCGTGGGCGCACGTGCACGCCTCGGAGTCTGCGGAATATTGGGGCGTGGAGCGCCAGTGTGTGGCGTATCAGCCAGCCCTGGAGGGGGCCTCGCGGAGGAGGAACCTAGGCCGCGACACAGGACGGCGGAACACGCCCGGGCAGGGCGGCCGATGGCGGTGGCGGCCGCGGCGGCGGTGGCGCGGGACGCTGCGGGTAGGAGCATGCGGTCTTGGGAGACGGGAGATGACGTGGGAGGGAAGGGGGGGCCTGGGCAACTCTGGGGGGGCTCTGGGCAGCAAGGTCATCGGGGTGTCTGCGGTTTGGGTGAGCATCATCTGCATACAGAACTGGTGTCGTGCCATGATCCCAGGGTATTCGTGTGGGACCGCGTGGGTGATTGGGTATCCCTGTGTGTGCTTGTCGCCACCGTGGTCGCACGTGATGCATGATCACACAGCTACATATGACAATCAGGACATGTTTGCTGACTGTTTGGCAACTCTACAAATGCACTTGGGTTGAAGCAAGCTGCATTAAAGATGGACGAGAGTCTCGCCTTGCTGAGAAGCAGATGTTGCCATGGTAGAGTCCTTCGGAGATGGCATCATGTACGGCTCTGACAGCCTCAACAATAAACACAGGCGTGCTTCATGTTGTGCAAACCTTTGTGTTCAAAGCGCGTGTTGTAATGCTGTGCTGGTGCTCTGCCATACCATGGCCCGAGCAACTGTCCATTGTTTTCCTGTGTGCTCAAAGCGCCATCAGCCACTCACTCCAGGCCACTCACTCCAGGAGTAGGTGTTGAGGCAGGTCGCATGAACACGTTCAGTTTCCTACCAGTGACCTGCAGGTGGCTTGAGAATCTCCACACAGTCCACATGGTTGAGTGTAGAGGCAGAGCTGTCGAGTAGCTACATGAGCCACTGCCGAACGCCACGAATGTCCTCGCTTGGGCGAGCACAGCAGATTGTACTTTCAGTATGGTATGCTTCATCACAATCAGGCGTCAACGAGGTGGGCCACGATGAATGGACATGCACCGCTGCAGCCACTGCACTCCTCGAGACTGTAACACAGGTTGAACTCCTGTTGGCTTGGTCGGTGGGCATTCAGTGCGACAGAGTGCAGCTTCATTGCAGCAGTGACGTGGATAGACGCAGCGCAAGGCTGGGGTTGTCGCCTGAGCGCACAACGACGGTTGGAAGCCTCTGTCCATCGATGGGATGAGGCCCAACGCCAGCTTGCCACATGTTTGAATGTTGTGGAGGAAACAAGACCACTGATTTGACAGTAGATACAACAAAGATCGTGCATACAAGTGCATTGCGGAGTCGGATTGCTCGATTTTCTTCGCATCGACATGTACATGGTTAACTCGGAGAAGGCCTCGGCACATGCAGTGTTGACCACAGTACGATCTACCGGTCAAAGCATGATACGATCTGCAGTGAAGGCCTCGTCATTCATCACCACAGGTTGGTCGCAGCGCACCTGAAGGATCTCGACCCAGCGTCAGCGAGCAGCCACTTCCAGAGGCCACCATAATCCATTACATGATCACAAAGGACGCCAAGGACGCCTTGCGAATTGTCTCGCATCGTCTGCAGCAGAGGAGCGCACACGCGTGCATCGAAGGCTTCACAGGGCCAGCTGCAGGAGTGGTCCCTGCCTGTGCGTCGTTGCCGAGATACGTCTTGCAGCCTGACGAGCCCCGACTAGTCACAAGCATGCCTACACGTGACTTCTGCTGTCACTTTAGCAACCGTCTATGAGAGCCAACGGTGTTCCTGTAAGGTGTCTGCTTCACGTTCGGCGAGGACCTCACGACGTGATGTCACATGCAACCAGAACATCACGCTGCCATGCGTTGTGGACTTGTTCACTATTTCTCTCGAGATCTAAGGTGCTCGAGCAAGTCGCTCTTCCCACACACTCGCCGCAGCAGCGGTGCCACGTCGTGTAAGCATGCAGCTGAAGACTACCGCTTTTGTGCACTTGCCCCTGGGACGCTAGCAAACGCCTGTTCTGTGACATTTAACAACTCTGCTTAATGTCACAGATCAGGAGTTCTGTTAGAGGGGCGCGTGCTCACGATCCACATAAAGCGCTTCCGTCGAAGGACAGCTACCTAGCCACCTGCAGTCGGTCTCTCAATTTTGCTCCGCGTCATGGCAAGTGGGCCAGAGCTCCTGCTTGCGGTATTTGTTTCTCCCTTGCCTGTCTTCTCCCGTCACTCTTCTGTAATAGATCCTGCTTGCGGCTGCAGCCTTCGGCAAGCACAACGGCCGCGTCCAAATTATACACACTACAAGAAAGATTTGACCAGGGACAGGCACCCGGAGGGCTGTTTGGGGAGCTCTCCCGGGTGATCGAGCGCGACTTCAGCGCCACTCGAATAGCTATATTGCGACGACCGTGATCGCCGATCGTGCGATATGTTGTACCTATGAGTATCTGTGGGTGTTCGGTACGGGCCTGCGCGTTCTGGGTGAAGCATGTGGATCGTCAGGAGCGTGTGTTTGTGTGTGCAAGCCACCTGCTTCGGTCCCCGATGTTCGAGATCAGCATGCGCCGGCGTCGTCCGTCGACGTAGAGACAATTTACGTACCCATTTGCGTTCTGTTTGCCGAGCACGAGTGCTGTGGCGGCATCGTGAGACTCTGTTGAGCGTGGGGACACGCAGGTGAGCTGGTTCCCAGATCCGTCACCGCCTACGAATCACTAGATTCTTCGTACCCAATGACAGTCAAGTCTATCCTGCGCTTGGTGTCTGTCGATTTCGCGTGATCAGACGTGGAAGTCACTGTCTTCGCCGGTTGTAAGTATCGTTCAGTCCATCTCGTGACTGGTAGGATGACAAACCTGGGCGTCAATAACGCTCGTTTAGGCTGCACATAGTCAAATATCTGCATATTAATGGCTTCGGAGTAGCCACTGGTGTATCATATGGCGCTTGGCCCCTCATGCGACGCGCGATTCCAGGCTGAGGTGCTTACTGCCTTCCTTTCGTCACCTTTGATAACGCGTATATCGGTCTACGCTGCGCCCATGGACACACTACAGATCGTTGTTGTTCACATGTGTGTCGTCTCGCCGTCGTTGAATGTCGAGTCGGGCGCGTTCTGGTGAGGCCGACTTGGCTCGAGCTTTCCCAGGATGCACATCAGGCATGTCCCTCGCTCGCCGAGTCTCCGCTCGCGCCAGAAACGGCGTACATCTTAATAATGTAACTAAAATGTGATGTTTGTGCTCTTCTGCGTCTCTTTATCGTCTTCTGTGGACGGATCGCGTTGCCCGGAAGTCGTTGTCGCGGGTGTATTTTTACTCTGTCCGTGGTAATTCGGCTTCCGGGTAATGCCGACGGGGAGCGTGAATCACATAGGATGCACCATTTCGTCGTTGAGCGTCGCATACATGCATCATAAAGTATTGGTATGATCACAGAGAAATTACAGCTCCTGTCGCGCCGATCACCCATCGCCGCTGCGCGATGGCAGTATGCCACCAATCGCCTACCGGAAATCCCCATCAGCTCTACAACTTTGTCACATCACATATCACCGCCCTGGCACAATGGTTGCCGCTCTGCACAAGCTCTGGTATACGAGGGCCGGCATCCGGCAACCAGGCCTGCGCTTTGCAGGCGGATCAGCATGAAACGTAAATCAGGCAGAGATAACTACGGGCGAAATTCTCTCTTCTTCTGCTTGACTCCTATTACGATCAGCAGACGGTTGCTTGCCGGTGTTGGTTTTCAAAGACGTTGTTGTACATGTCGTCCCGTATCCAGCTGCTGCCTGCAAACGGGATGCTTTCAGAGGCATAGCAGTCACCACGACGTGCCATCGTGCTCAGCATAGTGCACAGCTGCTGAAAATTGCATCACAGGCGGGAGCAATCCTCACCTTCAGCTTGTGGTGGCAGGCCAATGGTGGCTGCATCTGCTACCTCACAGGCTTCTCATTTGCCATAGACTGCTCATGCAGCCGTTGCCCTGCACCAATCCGCATGTCTTGAAGCAGCCGTACACTGTCAGCCTCATGTCAGTGCCAGTGTTGACTACGTGCAACACATCTTTTGCAGAAGCATACCTAGTATGGCGGGACGCGATCCTGCCGGACTGAGTTGTGAGTGCGGTTGTAGTGTTCGTGTGTGTGTGAGCGTATGTTGCAGTTGATTCGGATGAGATTCGGTTTCAGTGTTTGTTTTCTCCCGTTCACTCTTTTGTAAGGTACCTCTGGCAAAAAAAAAAAAATTCAAAAAAAATTTATATATATGGCGGGCCAGCCGTAGGTTGTCGGCCAGGCTGTAGTGTGCTGAAGCAGAAGCTGATCATTCGTGGAGGCACCTGCACCCATCAGCACGTGTCCATGCAAGAGCTAAACATGGTTTCTGCTTGGTGCTCCTGTCTCGAGGAGACACCTGTCGAAGTTCGGGATATTGCTGAGGTGTTTGTGACATCTGTTGCGGAGTAAGGCATACCTGCGGTGAAGTGTCAACTTCGTCATGTTGCATTAAGAAGGCAGTAAATCTGCATGCTTGACTCCCCTGCACACTCCAACTCGCTGTCACACGTTTTCTGGTCCATCCGCCAGATTGCACAGGAGCGGTCTCCGCTCCTACATGCAATTTAACATGACCAGACAAATGGGCAACTTCGTAACCCCCAAATAGACATCTCCTGAAGATAACATTATGCGACTCGATGTTGAATAGAGACGTCCCATCGATCGGCCTATTTCCTGTCGAGCTTAGGCGTACTTCTCTTGACCAATGATCGCTGCGGCACTGGGGTACGGCGACAACGCTCTTGAATTTACATCTACAGAGACAAAGAGACAGGAAGAAAGCAGCTGTCACTGGTATCAATGGGCATGGTGGTGGCTACACTCTTCGCGGGGCTCGAATATCCGAAGTTGCAGCGTGGAATACATGTATGTTCACGAATGTATGTTCGATACAATTTGCCTGGCCGAGACACAAGACAACTTTCCGTGTGTCGAGATAGCTTCAATGCTCCGCGTGTGCGGCATCTAATGGAAGCGTAAATGGCGTGCGTAAATGGCGTGCACCACCACGGCCCCGCGAGGTGGCACGTTATGTGAACTTGAACATATTCCGGCATTCGGATGCTAGCCGTCGCACATTGACCCGGAGCAGGAAAGCATGCTGTTCCGGGCGATGGCACCCGACCAAACCACGCGCGACTGCCCGGAAGATGAGAAATTCCGACTCCCGGGCACGCAGACGCGAGCTGCGTGACGCTCAACCCGGAACTCTCAACTAGGAGACCGTAGCCACCAGTGTCCCTGGTCAGCCCGCTCGCCCGGGAGCCTGTCCCTGGTCAAGTCATTCTTGTAGTGACAACAGCAAGTCCGAAGGCGCTTCCGACGAGACACGCACACCCGGCCACAGCTGCATCATCTGTGCAAAAAACGACACCGCAGACAGACACAACACAGGCATCCTCAGATCAGCCCCTGGTGATCTTTACGAATTTCGCAGACTCGAAGGCGTGGTGCCGGAGCCTGCCCTCGAAATTGATCTCGCAGCCTTGGAACCTCGGCGGCCCCCAGCCTGGGTGTGTGACTCCTGACCATTCTGACGTGAAGGGCTATGATGCAAATTCTCCGCCTGTGTTACGCCTGAAGGTGGGAGCGCCGGTGGTTGTGACGTGCAACGTCAGCCGGCGACGCGGGCTCGTCACCCACGCGCTTGCGACTGTTGTGCGCATAAAGCAAGCCCTCGGCGGGGATGCTGTCACCATCCGGCTCGCCGAGCCCGTGCAGCCCAACGAGGCAGTTCATACCCTACAGCGTATGCGCTTTGTGATGCAGCAGGCACTAGGAGAATGGTGACGTGGTGGTGAGGAAGGTGCGAGGACGGCTCGCGGAAGAGGGACGGAGGCGTGGCGGAGCCCCCGGAACGGCGAAAGGACTGTGGGCGGAGCGTCCGGAAGGCAGCCCGGAGTGTGGGAGGAAGTTCCGCGAGCGTTCCGACCGGGTGGTTTCTAAGTGCACTCCACGTGGGTGTACCGCCGGAACGTTTTCGGAGTGGTGCCGGAACGCGCAAAGGATCCGCAATGCATCCAGAGGACTGTATGAGGAATAATGCTTAAAATATCGGAAGGGTGACGGATCCGTGAACGTTCCGGCAGCGCGTTGCGGAAGCCGTCCGGAAGCCTGGACGAACATGATGGTTCATGAGAGGTTACTCTCTGACCGATCGTGCCGGAGGCAGATTACGCACGTGGTGAGGTCAGCGAGGCCTCCTTTACATGTGTGCCACGTGTACGTTGATTCGGCTGAGACTCGGTATCGGTGTTTGTTCTCTCCCATTCACTCTATTGTAACAGGCGTACCACGCTTTCGACGAGAATCGCGATTGGTGCACACATGACATACGGTCCTGCGGGAAAGGCAGTTTTGCGTGCATATACAAGCAGCATGTACACCGTGGTTCCGAAACAAGACAGCTTTGTTGATGTGTTCACACGAGTTTGTAGGCAGGCGGTCCTGGCTTGCATAGGCAATCATAGACTATCAGAGACATTGCTTACATTGAGATCTCGTCACCTTGTGACCTCTGCATGTCCATACGGACCGACATTACTACTATAACAGGTAATGGCACCTCTAACATGTCATATACCCCACTCATACACTCAGTCACGCCCGCCTGTGTTCAGCGACAGTTTCTTCTGAGCCCCCGTTGGTGTACAACTAATCGACAGACATCTTCCGGGTCATCTTCAACCTGAGTCTTCACCTCACTCACGACAGCATCTCAATCAAGGTCTGCTGAACGGCCCGGACCTCCTCCTGCACGCCCCGCCGCTGTATCATACCGCTGACAGTACACACATATTGCATGCATAGGTCGTCGGTCCAACTCGTTGAGATTTACTGTGGCACATCTGGTCCTGTTTAATGGATTCATCGAGCTTCTTTGCCTGCTTACCCTTCCGGGCGCGGGCGGGGCCGGATGCCAGCTTCGCTAATTCATCCTGAGACTCGGCTATTCTTTGATTGAGAACCTTGCATGCATTCCTGAGAGACTCTTCTTCGGTGTCTGCCTGTCGCTTCTCCAAAGCCGGATGCGTGTCCTTCTTCTTGGCCTTCTGCAGCTAAACGTTGCTGTCACAAGATCTCTCGCACCTACTGAAACATGACCAGCATGTATACGATACATACCATTGATGCGCCTCATCAAGCTCACTACATCATCACGAACGTGCGTACACGAGCTTGGACTTATGCAAGCACAGTTTATGTCAGCCATATGGAGATATGTACAAATAGAGGCGCACCGGTTCATCCTCCTGTATGTCCATGTCTGCTGGGTCGCTTCTCCGAGTCTTGGCCTGGGGCATCTCGTCGTCCGCAACTTCCATTGTGTGGGGTAGAACCTCAATTGCTTGGTCGTCACTGTCGGTAGGAGTTGAATCCTTCCGTGTTCGGGTGAGGATCGGAGGTGAAGGGAGGAGATCGGCGATTGACCTGTCGCTGCCTCTCTTGTGTTGTGAAAGTGCCTCGTAGCGCCCAAGGCATGTGCACATGTGGATGCACGCACGGGGTGACACGTGGCAGTCACCAGCCCGCGAATGAGAAGACACATCCCAGCTCTCAGTATAGGTCGAACAAGGTCATGGCTCAAGTATCTGACTCAGATACTGACCATGCAGGTGTGATCCCAGATCTCAGGCGTCATGTGCTAGGTACTCCGCACACATACTTAACATTTCGCCCAACTTAACTTACGGTATGACGGTTCCACTCGCGCTTGCATTCGAACATCTTGCGGGCGCGTCTCCCGCCGTTGCTGGTCTCGGCCTGCGTAGCAAGGCACGTCGCGATTCTGTGTCGGCGCGACTTCCACGACTGGCATCGCATTCATGTCCCTGCCTCATGTACAGCATGGCCGCGAACACGTACCCGGCCACCCTTCTGGCTCTTCCGGTGGGTGGGACGCAACGGAGATTCCGTTGTCTGTTCCCTCTTTAGCTTTCCCTGTATGAAATCCCTGAAAAACTGGTTGTCAGCCACGTACACTCCTTCTTCTCGTGCCCACTGCGCGGCCGACTTCATCGTGCCATCGCCGTAAGCAGTCCTGGTTCCGATTCTGGACAGCTGCATAGATAGGTGATGTGTCAGTGGCTTGCGCTTGTCACGCGCACTAGTATGCGGTTGCCTAATGTGTTCGCAGTAGCACAACGTCCACATCAGATGGGTCTGCAGCGTTCAGTTAGGCGCGGCGCACGAGAATGGTTGGTGGGCCACCAACCATTCGGGCATGCATGCATGTCACTATCCACGCGCCCCGGAATGGTTGGTGGGCCACCAACCATTCCGGCATGCATGCATGTCACTATCCACGCGCCCCGGAATGGTTGGTGGGCCACCAACCATGCAGGCATGCATGCATGTCAATATCCACGCGCCCCGGAATGGTTGGTGGCCCACCAACCCTTCCGGCAGGCATGAATGTCACTGTCCACGCGCCCCGGAATGGTTGGTGGGCCACCAACCATTCGGGCATGCATGCATGTCACTATCCACGCGCCCCGAATGGTTGGTGGGCCACCAACCATTCGGGCATGCATGCATGTCACTATCCACGCACCCCGGAATGGTTGGTGGGCCACCAACCATTCGGGCATGCATGCATGTCACTATCCACGCGCCCCGGATGGTTGGTGGGCCACCAACCATTCGGTCAGTCAAAACGATCCACGCGCCCCGAATGGTTGGCGGGCCATCAACCAATCGGGCAGGCATGCAAGTCACGATCCGGGAGAAGGAAGCACGCGCCTGTTCTTCCTCTACGCCCTTCACTGCCGAGGTCACTCTCGGGTCCTTGCGGGCTCGCTCGCTCTGCCGCATCTTTTTGTTGTGATCAAAAGCTCGTTTAGCGAAACCGCTGCAGGAGTCGGCTTGGTCAGGATTGGGCGTGTGTGCTTACACGAACACAGGAGGACCACTGATTATGGCCGAACATGAGCATCCTGTCAAAGTCGTGATGTCGCATGATCAAGAGGGAACGCACTTGTACTTCAGGTCCCTCATCATGCTTGTCTGGCCCCGAAACGCTTCCGCTATGTTCCTCGCAACCGTGTACGCCGTCCCCTCTTTGCCCGGCTGCAAAAGTCAATCAATTCTGGTCATCGTCGATGTACTGCGGTGGACATTGCCTCCCGCGGCGCACGGTCCGCGGCGACCACTTCCACACGAAAACAACAACTGGGTCAATCACTCTACATGCTCAGCCATACATCACAACACGAGTTCATCGCAATCTACCGAAATCTTCACATTACCGTATGGCAACCGCCCCAGCAACTTAGCCCGGCGAAACAGATTCATGTTGTTAGCAGGCTTGCAAAAGCGTACCCCAGCTGCTGCCGCTGCGATCGCGCCAACGTGCTGATGCATCAGCATACAACCTTCGTATATTCGCAGCTTTGGATCGCCGTCGTCCAGCAGCAGCGCCTGCATGAGCGGAGACGCCTTGTCCTCGTCCCTCATCTAGCCCAGGATCGCCGACAACTTGTCAGTCCACAGCAGCACTCCCGACTGTAGTACATCCCACACTTGATCGCTGTCGCCCGTCGCAGCGGTAGCAGTGGAGGCCGCTGTGTGTGCCGACGCCCCTGGAGCGGAGCCTCAATTCTTCCGGAGATTGATGGGCTGCACCAGCACCGGGGGCTCGATGCCGCCAGCGATCTTCCCATTCTGGAAGTAGAAAATAATACATCTCTTGAGGGACTCCACGTTGTCGACGTCCAAGGTGGCCTCCTCGTCGTTGGCCGACGCCAGTGTAATGTCGTCTGACCTCCCTCCCCTTCGCCAGACACTCCTCGCTAGCACATCCAGCATCCCATTATCTGAATCGTCGTCCGCAGTGTCTTTGTCGATCACGATCGCGGCATCTCGCTTGAACTAAAACTGAAGGTTGTCCGGCATCTCGACGTACACACCAAAGAGGACCGGAACTGGAGAGACACTCAGCAGCCGATTCGTTTACAGAAACTCCAACTTCTTTGGTACTTGGCAATGCCTATCCGTCGATGCTGATATCCAAGATTTTGAAATCACAGTGCCGTGTTGGTGCCCGGCCATTGGCCACGGGGACACTCCCTCGTTACATCCCCACGCATGATGATCCCCAGCCACTCCACTTGTCCCCGAGGACGCTGTCACTACGCCTGAACCTCGTTCATACCACGCCGCTCGCTTGCGGCGACGTCTTTCCATTCATCCAGGCAGAGTTCATCGACGTTTAATGTTCAGAGAATGGCTCCGCGTAGGCCTCGCACCACCAAGCGTGCTGTCGACGACGACCTTGCACACAATGGCGTGCTGATCCTCCACTTCGTGATGGGAACCGAACGTTGCTCTACAAGTGCACTAAATGTAGTAAACCGTTTGACAGGCTTCTATCTGCCCAGAAGCACCCCAGCGACTGCCCCGGGGGACAAGCCGCGGGGCGCGCTCAGACTCGTGACGAGGGCACGGGAGATGACACAGGTAGCCAGCCAGTGGCGGGCAACCAGCCTCCCGGCGTTGTCGACCTCGGTCGAGTCGACGAGGTCCTCCTCGAGGTGTGCCTGTCCCTGATCACCTCGTCTGATCTCCGAGTGCTGACTATCTGGTATTCGTGATTGGTGTCATGTGGCCAGGTCCCTGAGGGCTCCGACCTATCCGAAGAAGACTACGGAGACGACGATGCGGACAGCCTATACGACGAAGCCAGCGATGTCCTCTCCAGCCTGTCAGGAGATGACTGGGACACCGACTCTACTGAGGTTTGTCCTTTCGGTGTCTCCCGACGCAGCCTGATTGTCCGATTAGCTCTTATGTTGGGCACCCATCCCCTGCTCCCTATCGGTGTCAATGGCTGGTGACTATGTGCAGAGCGACTCCATCGACGGCCGCGCGGGCCCACAGGTCGCAGCCGAGGCTGCAGCCGTGAAGGGGACTGCCGCTTGGTGGCGTCAGAGACGGATGGATCCGGTCTCCGACACCTGCCGTCTCACAGTGTTGACTGTATCAATGTGGATCGCCAGCCTGAAAAGCATGTTCCGGATGAGAGATGTTGTGGTGGACATGTGGTGTCGTTTTGTGCATTATCTACTCTTACCAGATGGGAATATGTTCCCCCCCTCCTTCCACTTGGTCAAGGCTGTCCTGGCAGTACCAGATGTTTCTTCGGTGACCCGGCACGTGTGCCCACAGTGCTGGACTCTCTTCCCAGGTATAAAGCCGTGTGATCATACCCACCACTTGGACGACGTCTGCAACACCCCACGGTGCACCCAGAAGCGTTTCGAGGTGGACCTGGCAGGCGAGGGTGTTCCTTGCCGGAGTGTCTTCTTCTTTGGGGAGGCCGAATCGCTGAAAGACCTGATTCTGCAACCCGGTGTCCTTGCCGCGGTTCGTGCTCATCGAGTGCACGCCCTACTGGATCCCGCCGGTTTCTGGAATTCCCCTGCCGGACGTGCCCTGAACGCCGCATGCGGGGGGATTTTCGACAAGGCTGACCCGGACGAAATTGCACTGCTTTTCAGCTTGGGTGCGCGGCCTTCGTGTTACTTCTATCCTACGTCCCCGTCACTCAGTTGCCGGGCCATCGTCTTGGTCCAGTGGGGCCTTCAGTAGCCTCTCCCCGACACCGACTCCGCTTGCAGGGGGTGACGGCGCCCAACTGTACGTGAACAAGCAACACGGGACCACGATCTGGGGCATCCGCCTGCTGGACCTCCCCCCTCATCTATCTCATTGCAATGATGCCGGGATCCCCCTGGGGGTAGTCGAGGGCCCAACTGAACCCACAAACATGGACAGCATCCTTGCACAGGTCCTCGAGTTCTTCAAGAAGCATGACCCAGGTACGAGTCAGTCTGGAAAGTGTGTACCGAACGCACACTCGTGTCCGGCCAGTGCTAGATGTGGCTGTGTTCACTACAAACCCCCTACAATGCAGCCAGGAAGGGGGAGGACGGGATCGAGGTTTTCAAAGTCGAGATGCCTGACGGAACAGTTCTGCGCATCTGGCCTGTGCTCTGATGTGTGGAGGGCGACATCCCGTGGATGCAGAAGTTGACCAACAGCATCGGGCACGGCGGCAAGAGGGCGTGCTTCCGTTGCGCCCAGAACGGCGTCTGGGTTTTCGGAGCCAACACAGTTCGGTATGTTGGGTCCAGTTGCCGTGCCGTCACCATGCTGCCGTTGACCACCCCTGCTTACCCCTGGCAACCCTGCCAAGCCCGCCTCCGCCACCCCCTCCGACATGGCTGGGGGGCTCACTACTGTCCTTATCAGACATCCGCCATGCAGATGGCTTGGGTTCCACGGCCCGGTAATCCAGCCTCAGCCGGTTCACGCTGCGGGGCCTGATCAAGGGAAGCCCCTCACAGCGGCGCAAGAGACGGACATTGCCGCGGGGGCGGTGCCGAGGATGGTGCCCGGAAGTCTGGAACCAGACCCCGGGCCCCCCCCCCCCCCCCCCCCCCCCCCCCCCCCCCCCCCCGCACGAAGTGGTCCGAGGTTACCACCATCGACCCGGCGACCCTGGCAAAGGACTGCCGGCTGAAGTACTCTGCTTCAGAGATGTGCGCTCGCGGCCACACAGCAGACAAGTTGACCGATCAGGTGCGGCTACCCTTGTATTTGAATCTTTCCTCTGTCATGCGGCCCATGTGCCAGCATGCATGGTCGACGTTCTGCCATGACGCCCACCCGGTAGCTTGCATGCAGACCACCAGCCCCAAGTTGGACCGCTACACCGCCAAAGACACCCTGCTGGAACGGCAGAAACTTGCGAAGAAGGAGCACATCCGCCTGGGGGTGAAAGGGTCTTCCCTTTTCAGCACCCTCTCATACTTCAAGTGCGCACCCCTACCACAGGACAGCTGCAGTACCGTCATCTGGACCCATGAATACCCCGTGAAGGAGGTTGTTTCTGCAGTCCATGCCACTTCTTCCGCTACGGTGTCGCGCACGTGTTCCTCCTTGGCCTCCTCATGGACTTCTGGAATCAGTGGCTGCCGAGTTCGAAGAGGCGTAAGAAAGACCGCCCAGCAGGCCCCAGGCGTTTGTATCAGCTGCCTAAAGAGGTGGTGGCCCAGATCGCTGCCCGCGCGTCACACATCATGCACACTTATCTGTTCAAGAAAGTATACACCGACATCACCAAGTGCGGTTCCGAGGCCCCCCACAATACGGCAGCGGTCACTGGTTACTACTGGGGGCTGTCCCATGCACACGTTTCGTGAACCTTACAGCTTGTGGATGCCAGCAGGTGGCTCGCTGCATGTGTGCACTGCTTCAGGCACCGGTCTCGGTGGCTCATGGAGGACTGGCTTGCGTTCACTGAGACATTCTCCTTGTACTTGCTGCACGACCTCCAATGGGAGCCCGACCAGGAGGATGTTCGGCCGGTGTTCGAGGAGATGTGGACACACCTCCGGGCAGGCACCCTGTACTTCCTGCGGTACGAGGAGCTCCAGCATACCGCACCCCGGATCAAAGCAGCTCAAGACGCGTTGATGAAGTACGGCGCGATGGCAGAAGATCTCTTTGGGGGGGAGGTGATCTGCACCTTCAAGCTTCATATTGCAGCCTGGCACCTACTGGACCAGGTGAGATGATGTGGGCCTTCCTTCTTCTGTCTAGAGTTCTGGATTGAACGCATGGTGCAGCTACTCAAACGGCTGATCAAATATCGTTCCACCAAATCACCAGAGAAAGTGTATGTCAACGATGAGCTGCTGCGGCGCACATGCATGAGACTGCTCCACAGCAGCGAGACGGCAGAGGCGGCTATGCACACGTTGCAAGAGGCCGTGGCCTCAGAGAAACGCCGTCGGTCAACACGGCGCAAGGTCCGGGCCGCAGCGGGCGACACCGACTCTGATGACGGGGAAGACAGCAGGGTGTTTGGGGCTGGTAAGACCCTCGACGCCGAAGAGATGAAAGAAGTGATGCCGCTGGGGTACACTGGGGTAGGTGAGTTGTCCGGGCTGCCATACCTGCTCTACCACCAGGACGCCCTGCAGGAGGCAGGGTGGCCGACCCAGCGTGTCCTGGGTGCGGGCTACGGCAGGAAAGAGGCCATCATGCGGGCGCTTGGGCTGCCGGTCGCTGGGGAGGTTGTTGCTGAGCGGAAGCTTTGTCAGGTGCACCTGCGAAAATTCATGCGAGGGCGGGCTTTGGTAGGGGATGTCCTGACCTGTGCGCAGCACACCGGTCAGGGTAAGAAAGACAATCGATGGTGCCTGCTGAAATACCATGTAGTAGAAGAGGGTACGAATAGGGGCCAGGATCGGTACTATGTGGGCGACTTGCAGTACATAGTCCGTGCCAGGCTCAGCACGGCAGATGGGTCGCGTATCTGTAGAACCTGCACTGTCGAGGCCAGCGATCTGTACCTCGGTGTGACAGACGTGTACGAATGTAGTACTTCCTATACACCCGGATGCAGGGAGGCGGATGAGGTGCTGAACCGCGCTCCCGAGTTTTACAGGGTGGATGGTGTGCATCACCGTTCCTCGGCCTACACTGGCCGGTATTTAGTGAAAATTGATGCTATGGCCGGGCAGCTGGTTCCGGTGAAACGGACGGCAGGAGGTGTTCAGTACTGGCAAACTGCGAATAAGGCCTCCGGGCGTACAGTGTAAATAGGTCATCCCCCATATGGCGGGATGGGACCATCATGCGGAGTTGTACCCTGGTGCAAGTTGCGTTCGTGCGCACGTGTACATGCACGATGCTCAGTGCTGAATAAGTAGACCTATGAAGCTGGTAGTGAGGAGTGGTATAACTGCTGCGCAACGCCCTTGTAGCCACATGGTGGACAGTGTGCGACTGATGCCCACGACGTTAAAAAGGCCAGCTAATGTATCGCTGTCCGGGTATTCGACAACGCGGCGTGACACATGACAAAAATCTACACACGATGAGATGATGCAGTATCCGGACCGTGTTATATTATTCGGTCATGACCGTGCTTGAGAGCACCACGAGGTAATGAGGCATGTGTGTATGTACCTGCCAGGCGAGGTGGACATCTCTCACCACCTGCGCCACGTCATACGCGGCACAGAGAGTCAATGACACCATCTTCTGCGCAAGCTCCACAGTACACGCGCTGTAGCCATGTACCTCCTTTACAGTACACCAAGCGTCTAGCATCACCGTGGATCATTTGACGCGTACCTCGTCGTGCCTACTCTGCAGTGTCGCTATGAAGACAGTGACCATGATCACTCCGGAGTCCGTGTCCCATTACCTCGCCGTTCTTGAGGGAAAAAAACAATACGAGCCCACATTTTTTGAATTCGTAAAGGTAGCAGCGCGGGGTAAATGGTTACCAGGGCAGTGTATACCGCGACTGGTCCAGTACCGACCACTCGGTTTTCCAGTCGACTTGATGGAATGCGGGTGGCTATTAACTGCTTGCGATGTAGCCACCATAGATAGCATATTAGCCGGTGACGAAGCAGCGGGGCCCCGGATGATGGCAGCCTCCGCGGCAATGCGACGAATGCTGACGAAGGAATACATGGCGGCGACGACTGAGTACAGCGCTCGAGCCCCATGCGGGCCACCGGAGATCCAGCTGTACCGGTCCATCGCCACTACCCAGGGGTTCGACGAGGACATGGGGGGGATGCTCCTGCGAATCCAGATGACAGTCGGAGGGGCCCCGAATATAGCATGGTGGGGTAGGCTGCAGGACAGCGAGCCGCAGACCACCCCGATGTGGCCGAGAGAGGCAGTCATTGAGCACCCTCTCTCGGCCGCAGCTGTGCCGGCCCAACTGGCAAACTTGGGAGGGCAGCCATCAGACTCACGTGGGGGGGTGGTCGGCGCAGCCCAATCGCAGGGCCCCGACAGGGCCCCTTTCCAGCAGGCGGAATCGTCAGGGCAGAGTGTTGTCCACGAGTCCACCTTGCGAGTCCGCACAGGCGGTGTTTCCGGGTCTCGTGAGAACCGGACATGTCATCCAAGCGCTGCGGGGCGGAAAGAGCAAGCAGCGGGGGCGGAACGAGAAGGCAGCGCCGGACCGATGGTCGCGTAGGGGGCTGCCATCGGGCGTACATTGATGCAGCCCGCCGCCCCCCGCCGGCGGGCCCACGGCGCAGCACAAGCTGCGGCTGCAGTAGTCCCCCCAGAGCCTCATCTGGGGCCGCCGTGTCAAGATGCCGGAGGTTCCACGCCCAATGAGGTGGACACCCAGTATGGGGTTGTCAAGGCGGCAGTCTTGGCAGGGGAGGGGGTCATTGCCGTCCCCACCTACCAACTGAAGGGCCTGGCCGGTCGGGACCGCAGCAGCGACGCAGAGGCCCGCACAATGCTTCAACACCTCATCGTGTGGCTGAAGAAGGCGAAAGCACTAGCAGCGAGGTGTATCCTCGTCCCGGTCCCCACCGGGAAGCACGGGGCACTTGCAGTGGTGTACTCGCCAGGTGCGGCTCCAATTACCCTGACTGCATTATGTCTGTGGTGTTACCCCTACCATCCACAACGCAACGGGGGGCGGATACATCACATGCCGATTTGCAGGACTCTTGCTGTCTGCAAAGAGCCCTACAATGAGCTGGTATGACTCCATGCCCGATGCATCGGGAACCGCACCGTCGGCCATCAATGAGGTGATGAGCGTGGCACTGTGTCAGTGCCTTGACGGCGCCCCCGCCCTCCCCCCCCTGCCCAAGGTTCAGACGGGTGGTCGACCCCGGGTTCTGCCAAAGCGGGGCGCCAAACAGGGGAACGTGCCAGCATTGAGCCGAAGCAAACACTCAACCTACGCATGGTGCGACCTACCCGGAAGTCGCCGCCTGACACTATAGGAGGGGTTGCAGCGACGTATCCCAGTTTGACATACAACACCTGGGCAGACGTAGGCTCATCTCCCATACACAAGGTGGGTGTACAGGTGACAGACGTCCCACAGCAGCGGAACACGTACGACTGCGGCGTTTTCACGTGCCTGTATGCAGAGACTGTGTGTGACGCAATCAAACAGGTGGACAACAAACGCAAGGACGAGACGCCCCTTCAGCTCAGAGATGGCAGCACCGTTGACCGGTTGGTCGTCGGTAGACTGAAGGCGCTGAAGGCAGAGGAGGTGGTCCTGTATCGGAACCTCATGGCACGATCCATGATTCAAGAATGGGAAAAGAGAGGGCGTGCAGGCGACGACGCGGGTGACGTTGGTGTGGCGGAAGCTCGGAGAATCCTGACCGACGCCAGATGGGACCTCCACCTTGATGCTGCTATCTGCCCAGACCAGTCAGAAGAAGAAGTGAGGTACAGACCCTGACACACCTCGCATTTCACCAGGTAGGCAAGTGCGACAGGCGTCCATGCATCACCGGTATATGTCGGCAACAGACACTCCTTCAGAAGCTGAAGCACTCAATGTTGCAGGCACCTATTCTACACGACACTGTGGCCCAACATACTCTGCAGTGTTCAGAAGCCGGAGGGAATGTTCGGGGCTCAGTCCAAATCCCTGTTCAAGACACCACTGCCGCCGCTCAATCGAAAGACATAGCAAGTATACAGGCCTTCCATAACAGCATGGCTGCGGTCATGCGTTGGTTCTTGTCAGCGACTGTAACATATAGTGTGGAAGCTCGTGTGCATAAGCTGTAGTGTATAATGCTAAGCGAACACGGGGTACAGGGGACTTAATGAATCTGTAGCCAGATCCGACACTGTCCAACACATATTTGCCTATAACCATGCGGCGTGGTGGCTCCAGCACTGCTGAATGGCACCACGTATCCCCCCACTGTCCAACACGCTGCACGACAGGCCACCCCAACCCCAGGCCTCAACATGGAATCTACAAGTCGTCGACAGCTTGGTCTCCAGGTGCGGCCAGTAAGTCTAGCGTCTCCAGTAATTCCCCAACGTCGTCTTGGGGAGTCTGCACATGCGCCAAGTTGTTGCACTGCCCCGGATTGTCTCACTCCGTAATCCCATGTACAACGACGATGACATTTCAAGCACAGTGATTCAGGCCCCGGAGCCAGCATGCGACACACCTCCCGACTCAGTAGGATAACCTCGTCCATAGCGGCAGCATCAGGGTTCAGGCCGTGCCCAAAGATGACCATCATAAGCATTGTAATCTGGTCATCACCGGGCGACTGGAGCCGCGGGTTGCAACGCGTCATGATGCGCCAGGTGGCGGCGGCACAATGCAGGAGAGTCTCCCTGCTGCAGGTGGTGTTCCCGGACGGAGGCAGCTTGTCGTCTATGGTTATGACAATTTGCCGACTGTTATCCTGCGTGTTAACATAAACCCCGACCGACGGAACCAGAGCGGTGGAGGGGTCGAAGCTAGGAAGCACCTGCCCGGATGCAGGGTAAGATTGCGGGCCGAGAGCAGGGTCATGTGAGTTGGAGGGCAAACCACCGCTTGCAGGCCCCCCCCCCCCCGCCCCCAGCTGCAAACCCGGTGGAGGGGTCTTGGGGGGGGCTGGCAACCCCAGATACTCGGGCAAGAGTATCCAGGAGGGTTCCCCCGTCAGGCCACATAGCGGCGTTGCGTCCAGACAGGCCTGAGGCAACCCCCCATTCCACACTCCCACCATCCCACCCCCCCTCGGAAGAGGACAGCGATGGCCCACTCCCCTCACCCGTGGCGCCATGACAGGGCCTGGCCTGCTCAGCAGCGGCGGCAGCGGCAACCCCGGCCGCGGTGGCGGGGTCTGCCCCACCGCCCCCCCCAGCAGCTGCCGCTGACTGTTCCCCCCCGTCACCCGTGGCGCCATGACAGGGCATAGCCTGCTCAGCAGCGCCCCCAGCGGCAACCCCGGCCGCGGTGGCGGGGTCAGCCCCACCAGCCCTCCTGCAGCAGCCGTTGACTATCCCCCCCCCCCCCCCCCCCCCCCCCCCCCCCCCGCACCTGTGGCGCCATGACGGGGCTTGCTTCCCTTACCGGACGAGACATCGAGGTTACCTCTGTCTTGCTTGTCGCCAGCCCCTACTCCCCATGGACTGTCATCTGTACGAGTGCGACTACTGCCACCCACCTCGGCAGTAGACACCTGCGGTACCGGGGGGGAGCTGCTGCAGGACGCAGTTAGGGATGTCGCTGAGCTCTATCCTGGACAATCAGAGCATGCGTTGGAACCGACAGCACTAAAAGCTACACAACGCCGATACGAGACAACCGTAGTGTGCTGGGAACTACCCCACATAGTTTGTAGGCACATCCGCACACCTGGCGCAAGCTGGGTTCTGCAGCCCCATGCTGATGGCTCTTGTAGCCAGAGCAGTGGCCCCGTTGTACCCCCAGTCGTCGATGTCCTAGAACGACGATGGCACCAGGGTCAACCACTTGGCTTTCTTCTTCACCCCCCCCGGCTCTTGGGCAGCCGGGGTTGCAGAGACGGTGCAAAGGTACCGCCACGCCCTCAGCCCCCAATGCCAGATGGTATCTGGCGGGCAGAAGGGGATGAGGAGACTGGTGAAGTCTTTCACGGGAGCTCCCACGCCCCAGGCGGTCAGCCCTGCGTATTGAACAGTGAACCTAGTCACTTAATCGGGGAGGCAATACGAACACACCATCTTTTGGATGCGTCATCACCAGTACATGGGATTGGATGGGAAACCCCCAGGTGCGCACAGGAGGTGTTCACGGCGGTGACGAATATGGCCGCATATAGAGGGTCCTCGAAGCAGCGGTTGTCCATTCGATGAGCTTCAAGAGCCCACTGCGGCAGCCGAGCACTGAAATCCGGGTCTGCGTGCGCCGATCCGTACACCATAACCTGGTAGGATCGGACGCACAGCTGCAGCCCGGAGTCGCAGGTGGAACGGCCCTTGCGCACCGGCATGTACGAAACATCAGCGTGGAGGATAGCTTGGTGAAACGCCCCGACAGATGCGAAACATGGACACAATAAAGGAGACACAACGGTCTCCTGCAAGGCAGATCTGTCAAGGACTCACCAATCGATTGGAGATCGTCTAAAAACATCATCAGCGTGCTAAAACAGCACAATACATGTCCATAGGGGCCGCACCGGCGTGGGCTTGATCAAAGGATGCATCGCAGCGTACTCCACCACGAAAGGCGCAAGGTTTGTGACAGCTTCCACAAAATCCCCGAGGGTGTCCATGTCCTGGAGACCGAGGGAATGTAAGCCAGAAGCTACCCCAAGTCCACGATCGGTCTAACTGATCAATTGTTAGTCAGAACGAGGGACAACACCAACAGGCTACCAGCGAGTATTACCGGACTTCGATAATCAGGGGGACCATGCATGTCTGACTCGAGGGGGGTGTCAGGGGGGGGGGGGGGGGGGGGTCGGGGGTGGGCTTACATAAACTTCAATCAGATGAGGGAAGTAGATGTGGATCTGATACATGAGATTACCGGCGGCGGAGAGCTGTGTCACCGTGGTAGATGGGGCGCCAGCATGCTGTGCAAGCACGGCGCGGCAGGAGGGTTGCAGGTACACCCTCGCCGCCAGCTGCTGGCTCGGTGTCAGATCGTCTTTCCCGCAAAAAGTGCGGGCCAGTGTCTTCTCGGTCAAGAACAGGGTGCACAGCGGATTCATGCCGACAGGCACATTACAGGTGGGCTCAGCCACCTTGGTTTTGCCTATAGGCTGTTGACTGTCCGTCTCCGCCCCGGTTTTCTGCCGCTTGTTGGACGGCACCATCATGGACTGGGAGTCAGGGTGCATGCGACCGAAGAAAAAGCACCAGGCCCACAGAATGGACCGGGGGCCGGTCACCGCATAATCCACAAAACTTGCATTCGTAACCGTACGGCTGCACAAGACGGGCGACAATGCATGACTACGCATAACCCCGGGGACTGAATCGCACCGGTGTCTGCCTTCGGGGCAGGGTCCGCCTCCTTCCGCTTCTTGGTTTTCAGCAAGGACGGGACTCCAAGCACCGCCCTATCGCTCTGCTGCACTGACTCGGAGCCGGCAGCCCCGGCGTGGCCTGAATCCGAAGCCTGTGCGGGCGCCGGTGGGGCACTTGGGCGCACATTTCCAATGACCAGTTCCTGCATGCTCCGGGTACCCTCATGAGGTCGAAGGCCCTCAATGGGCCGGCGTGGCGGCCGGGCATGTGTCAAGACGTGTTAGTCTCATCGAGTGTGCACAGGGGTTAATGCGCGTGCCTGAGCTGGTAAGCATGCTGACTGTGCATGATGACGTGGAGGGGAGCGTACCTTGCCATCGCGTAAAGTCGTGCGGCAGAAGTGAAAGTAAGAATTGAACCGGTGACCTCATGTGTACACACTACATGTTCTACCACTGGGGCTCACCTGAAGCAACGAGTCCTTTGTAAGATGACTCCTCCCTTGATTATGTCATCTATATTCTTGGATCCCTAGATATGGATATCCCACAACAGCATGGGCGCCATGAGCGCCCTCCAATGGGGTCCTGTAGCAGAGCTGACGTCACTTGAGATGGACACACCTTCTTCCCTGGGTTGGGTCATCGGGCCCGATGGGGAAATTTTCCCGATTTATCGGGCCCGATTTCAAAAATCCCGATTAATCCCCCTATCTGGTTGGCTGCGAGCTAAAATGAACTCCGATGACAGTTTTGAAGGTGTTATATGATAGATAATCATGTTTGCGGATTGTGGCAAGTTTCCGTGTAGCCAAATTCGTTCTGTGGACAATTTTACGGCTACCTAAGCTTACAATGAACCGGTAAACAAGCACGGGCGCTAAGCGCCGCAGCATTTCGCAAGATTGGAAGGCGCATTTTGATCCTGTAGAGCGTGTGAGCGCAGACATCTCGAAGTTTAGCGTCGTGTGTAAGTATTGCTCGTGGTCTCGTCAACGAACTGGCGCGGACGAGTGCAAGGCTCACTTGGCTGGCGTGCATCCGAAGAATGGAAATTCCTGTCCAAAAGTACCGCTAGATTTCAGGGCAAGCTTTCAAAGTGGATGTGTTGGATCAGAGCTGCAGCTGCAGCAAGCGTCTGTGTCATCAGCCTTCCACAAGGCTTCACATGATCAAGCAAGGGCAGCAGTTGGTAGATGGTTGTTTTCCTCTGGAGTTTCTTTTAATTCAATTGACAATCCAGAGTTTCAAGATGCCATTGCAAGTGTGATCAGAGCTGGACCTGGATTCCGTGTACCAACTCGAATGACAATCAGCACCAAAATTCTGGACCAAACATACATGGATATCATGAAGCAATCTACTGGCTCGGTTTCCTATGGACTGCATTGTGGAGTGTCAATATACTCAGATGGACAACCATTCACAAATCAACTTCATCTGCATGAGCAATACATCATGAATGCAATATTGTAATTGCTGTATTGTATTGTAGCATCGTGGTCCGGTTTGTATGTTTCCTATGGTATCCTGCTGCTTCATAACACTAATATGCACCAAGCTGGCCACATCCCCCAAAAATCGATTTTCTGATCCGGATTTGTCCAAACAAATCCCGATTTATCGGGCCCGATTTGCAAAATCCCGACATCGGGAGATCGGGGGCGACCCAACCCAGCTTCTTCCTACCATACAACTTGACCCAGGCCACAGGGGCGTCACATCCAGGCGGGGGTGCGGATAGTCCCTCCCATGCGGGCACCAACATCCTTTCCTGCTCGCGCAGCCACCCCCCGAGTTGCAGGCAGGCGATGACTACAACATACTTCACGTATGCAACGCTCTGATCTACTGTTGTTTCGACATGGTCTACGACCTGTAGCCCGACATCAAACCAAGCATCGAAAGCCGCGTGGGAGTCGGGCGTCCCTTTGGGCCCGACCCGCCCCACATCGGTGAAATGACCTGACCTAGATATTAATGTCCCGATAGCGGGCAATAGCGCCGGTCGCAGACGGCTATGCGGGATGGTTACTGCGACGCTAGTGTCAGGCTGGACATCCCCTTCACGACGGGCAAGATCACCCTCGCCGCCTACGGCCGACATCTTATGTAACACTAATTTAACAGCTTGCGTGTATTGAATGGGACGCAACACACGCTTGGGTACTGCCAGCGTCAGTAGCTGCAGGACAATACCGCCTACGTACATACAGACATGAGTGGAGATCGATGCAGTGAAGACACATGGGGCCGACGATGCCTGATACAAAGGGAATTACCGTGCCATGATAACCCAGGCTGGCCTAGGCGAGCTCCACGGGAGGTCACAGCATCGACGCAGTGCACGCGGGCATCCTGTAGACACATGAGTCGTGCTGGGTACATGCATTGCTCGTATGCGGAATGGTTGGTGGGCCACCAACCATTCCACGATGGCGCTGACTGGGCACATGCATTGCTCGCATGCGGAATGGTTGGTGGGCCACCAACCATTCCACGATGGCGCTGACTGAGCACATGCATTGCTCGCATGCGGAATGGTTGGTGGGCCACCAACCATTCCACGATGGCGCTGCCTGGGCACATGCATTGCTCGCATGCGGAATGGTTGGTGGGCCACCAACCATTCCACGATGGCGCTGACTGGGCTCACGCTTATAGATGAGGGATCGTTTATCGATAAGGGCTCACGTTTATCGATCGGCATGTCCGCGTCGCTTGTGCGCATCGCATCTACAGCTTAAAGTACACAATTCATTCCAACATCCAGTGCAATAGGTGCACTACGTTTTCCATGAACATTCCCAAGCTTAGACTGCCGGTCCAACATGTGCGCGACAGGCTCAACATGCCATGGCTTCCCACTGGTCCTGTTCCTCGCCGTCGAAGAGCCCGCAGTCCTGTCAGCAGGAAAGCATAGGAAATTCCGCGGCCACCGAGGAAGCCATAGGTCATTCCGCGGCCGCCAAGGAAGCCATAGGACATTCCGCTACCATCGTTCCTTGAGAAGCATACGCACGCGGGCGGAAGGTCGAGAGCCTCGTAGGAACGTTCCTCTGTCAGCGGAACGCCTTCGGTTCCGCCCCGGAATGTCACCATTCTCCTAGTGAGGGGCCGTCCGCCGGGAGCCATGTCGAACGGTTTCCGCTGCGGCTGGCATGGGCAGTGACAGCGCACCGTGCTCAGTCACTCGTGCTTGACATGGCTGTGGTGGACCTGAGAGATTTATTCTTTGCTCATGGTCAGCTAGAGGTCGCTCTCAGCAGAGTGTCAACGCGTCAGCAAACGCGCCTGTTGGTGAAGTCCCATAGCCTACGTCTCGGGCACGAGGGCAACCCTGCGACGTTCAATGGTGGTGTTGATGAGGTGATCGTGACCTCCAGTGTTATTTTGCCAGATCTACTGATAAGCGTTGGCTGAGACGTGCTGGTTCTAGCCGTATAGCAGCCTGCAGTTGTACGGCAGCTGCAGGGCCCTGCTTCAGTGGCCGTGGGGTCGGACCCATGGCCTCTGTATACAGCTTTATGTACAATTAACATGAATGTGGCCATCTGCTTGGTGGCGTCGACAGCTCCAGATCATTAGGACACTGCGGTTCCATGTACCGCATCGGCACTGCAGGTGATAGTGGCACCTGGGGGGGGGGGGGGGGGGGGGGGGGGGGGGGGGGGGTTCACCGGTGTCAGGTAAAATCCGGCATGCAACAGTTTCGTATGGTCTCACATTGATACTGCCTCGTTCCAGCTGGGGCCAAGTACACCACCTGCGTTGGTGGTATAGTATATATGAGAAACTTTCACCATCGCCCATCTTGTAATATCATCATGAAGTAAGTCACATGCAACAGGTACAAAAGAGTGAACGGGAGAAAACAAACACTGAAATCGAATCTCATCCGAATCAACAGCAACATACACTCACACACACACGAACACAACAACCGCACTCACAACTCAGTCCGGCAGGATCGCGTCCTCCAGGCCCGCATCATACCGCAACCCTTGCTCCCGAGAGATGACAAGCCCAGACTTCCGATACATATCCGCATTGCCACGCTGCAATGACACCGACAACACCCGCAGCGCCCACTGGACAAACGCGCCTTTGGAGATGCGCCCACTGGCAGCGGCCACATCCCCCAACTGACCGACGAATCTCACGGCAGCCTTGCCCATGAAGCCACACGATTCGACTGCAAACGGAACAAACCGGAACGCGGCATGGTCGGGCACGTCCCGCCGGAAGCGGTCCCGCTTCCTGTCCTCCGCCCGCTCCGCCGTCGCACCCTTCTCCCGCGCCGCAGCGGCCACGTACGAGGCCGCCGGCGCATGTCTGACCACGACGTCCACGGCAGCCATCTCCAGGCGCGGCATGACCACGACGATGTCCCCGCGGCGATTCAGCTCCACACCCGCGCCCCTCGCGAGGGCACGGTAGAGCGGCTCCAGGGCAGACTGCAGTCCGGCGAAAGAGGCGATTAGGCGCAAGGCACGAGCCAGGTTGTCATGGCGCATCTGGGTCTCCTTTGCCACCTTCTTGCAGACCATGGCATGGTCTGGTTCGGCGGCAACACCTCCACTGCATTTGCACGGGGGGGGGGGGGGGGGGGGGGGGGGGGGGGGGGACGTCCGTCGGGACGCGGAATCGTAGGCGGTGCCACACCGCTAGGACAAACATGTCGTCGCCCAGGGTGAGAACGCCGCCCGGTAGAGCGGAGAGGAAGGCGCCTGCAGGCCCCCCCGACGCGCTCCTGAGCCACGCCGCTTCCCGCCTGCCGGCCGGCTTGTCGAGGTCGATGACCTGTAGCTGGAGTGAGGCCGCATGGTCCGCGACCGCGCGCCCCACCTTGCGCTGGACCGCCAGGAGCTTGCCCGCGACGAACTCGTCCGATAGGTCTGGCATGATCTTACAAAGGCCCTGAACCAGGATGGTTCCAAGGCAGCTAGGCATGTGAGTGGCCTAGACAACACAAGCTTATGAGTTCAAGTGATAGGGAGTAAGCTGAACTAACTGTCACCATCCGAATTGATGCAGTCTTAAGTGCTAATACAATGCCCTAAAGTACCTATGAGAACGCCAGTCTTGCTTGATCTTGACTTGGTACTGCTTGACTTGAACTTGAAACTTGTATCTTGATATCTTTATTACTTTAAATGCACCATCTTACACTCCCTTTCAACACCGCTCCGCACCGACGCCTTTGCTTCTCCTTACATGCTCATAACACAGAGCACTGCCTATTCTTCACTGTCAGCTCGGCACGTCACAACAATGAGGCCGTTCATCCCGATGTAATTGATAGTATTTTAATTTCGTTCTCAGCCCCAATCGGCCGAGCTTCCTCAAGGATGAGAAGGCTTATGAGCACTGCAACTACATCAAGCAGTGCAGAGACAAGCGTGCATCAGAGCTGATGGCACGGCTGAGCGCACAGTCGCGCATGCATGCATGTGCAGACGGATGCACGCAGCGTGAGTGCATTTGCGCGCAGCTGCGCTGGCTCGAGCAATGCTAGCAACGAGCATGGCTCAGTTACATAGCTAGGCCACGACATTCATGTCATGATCTTACAAAGGCGCCGATGGGGCCAGCGTGCGCTAGCTCGTGAGCTGCGCCGCCGCGTGATCGGGCGGTGGCCGCATCGACATGCCTGCGGCGTGCAAGAGCTTCTCTAACACGTCCGTCACAGTCGTGCATCGGGCCACACGTTCTAAGTGTATTGGAAAGTGGCGCACTTCCTGACCTGGCACTTGGCGCGTTGTACGCAAGAAAGCCTGATTTTCAGATATGCTTTCGACAACAAATGGGCCTGTGACCGCATTTTTCTTGCCCAGTCCGCGTTCCAGGACATAAGGAAGGTCTCCAGCTTGCAATTTCCTCCCCCTCCTAGGCTTGCGAATGGCCAGAAGGTGGGCTTGCCTGTCAGCATTACGTTGCTGCGAACGAAGGATGCGATCGTATACGCGCGCAGCCACACGCTCTGCGCGGGCGTCGCGCTCACGCACATAATCGTCCTCGGGCATGGCCGAAATCTCGACGGCTGCCATGCGGGGGTGCGCATCGCGCGCGCCCACCGGAGGCGGCAGCCGGAGGCGGTGTGCCATCACCAACTCATTCGGCGCATAACCGGTCACTGTATGCCGGCGTTGCATGTATTCCAAGCGTGTCTGCGGAAGCAGCGCGGGCTAATCATGGATGGCACCGGCAACTTTCGCCGCCAACATGGTCTTCATCGTGCGCACGAGTCGCTCGACGGCGCCGTTGGACCGGGGATGTTACGCAGAGGTCTGGACGTGGTCAATGCCAAACCGTTCTAGCTGGTGCCGGAAGGCTCCAGCAAACTCTGTCCCGTTATCCGTGGTCACCCATTCCGGGATGCCGTAGCGCATGAACCAGAAGTCATGCACGGCACGAGCGACTGTATCGGCACTCTTGTCTCGCAGCGGTGCGAATTCCGCTGCCTTTGTGAAATAATCCACCATTAGGCACACATACCATTGGCCGGTCTGTGCCGTGGACAAGGTGGCTTTGGTGCGCCCTGCCTTGCCACGCACTGGCGCCGCTTTCACCTCACGGAGGGGAAACGGGCCAGCCAGGTCAATGTGCACATGGCAGAACGGCTTGCTCATGCGGGGAAGCTGCACATCTGCCACATGTTGCAATTCCAACCGCTTGACTTGGCAAGCATGGCACTGTGCAACATAAGCTGCTACATCTAGCTTGATGCCTTGCCAATGGTAGTGCTGATGTAGCACGGCCAGTGTTTGGCTCACGCCGGCATGTCCCATGCGATCATGATACGCTCCAATCAGTCCCCAGCGGAATTCCACAGGGGGCACTGCTAGCCACAAACGGTCGCCTGTGCGCAATTGCGTATGCTCGAGCAGCCATTCTGGGCGAGTCGGATGCAATCGCAAGGTGGCAGCCTTCTTACGGACTTTGCGTTTCAGCGCTTTGGGGATATCGGGGTGGAACACTGCTTCCGCCGCAGCACGCGCGTGCTGCGACGCTGCTTCCGGGTCGCGGTCACCGCTTGATGCATGGCAGTTCAAGGACTCGACCACTGCCCGCTCCTGTCGCTCAACATACGCACGTACCAAATCCGCTAGATCTGGGTGGTGCGGATCTCCACGCCGCGCAAACAAGATCGGGTCGCTGCGGCGGAGTTCGTCGACGTTGGAATACGCTTCATCGCATTGATGGCAGTGCCACGCTCCATCGGGTACCACAGACCGTCGGGGGTGCATACACTGCAGGTGGTATGGCCGGTTGCAGGTGTCGCATAACACCATGTGAGCGTAACCCTCTGCAGCACCGCAAATGGTGCAGGGTTGCTTGTTCTTTGCTTGCGTGTCGCCCGATGACCACAGCTCTTGCAGGCTATGCATGCACCATGACTGGGGATCGAACACATCATGGCCCTCGTCTTCAATATCAAGAACGCGGCCCTCGGTAGCAAAGGCCAGGTGACCAGCAACTGCGGTCACGCTGCCCGCTTCCATGTGGGAGTAGTGTCTCGACAGGTGGTCGGCCACAAAATTCTGATCTCCCGGCAGGTACTCAACTTCATAGTCGAATTCTTGCAGGCGCATCGCCCATCGCTCTAGCTTAGAATTTTCGAAGCGAGCCGTGGACAACCATTTCAAGGCCGCGTGGTCATTGCGAACACGTAATTTGTAGCCGTGTAAATACGGTCTGAATTTTCTGGTGGCCCATACAAGGGCCAGGCACTCTCCTTCCGTGGGAGCATAATGGCTCTCAGCTTGGTTCAGAGATCTGCTAGAGTACGCTATGACATACTCTTTCTCTGCAGAGTCCGGATCTGCAGGATCCTCTGGCTGGATCTGGCTCAAAACCGCACCAACGGCTAGTTTGGACCAGTCTGTGGTGAGAATGAACGGTCGTTCTGGGTCTGGCATGCGCAAGCACGCCGGAGACACGAGGTCCGCTTTTAGCTGCTCAAAGGCGCGCTGGCATTCCTCAGACCAGATGAACTGCACGTTCTTCTTCAGCAGTGCCCTCAAAGGTGCTGACTTGTCCGCATACGCTTGTATGTGCTCGTGGAAATATCCAGTGGCACCCAAGAAGCTGCGAACGTCCGCAACATTTCGAGGCACCGGCAGCTTGTTTACCGCAGCCACTTTGTCAGGATCGGGCGCAATGCCGGCCTCACTGACAATAGAGCCCAGTACTCTGCACTCTGCAGCTGCCCAGACGCATTTGGCATATTTAACCTTCAGACCTGACTTTCGCAGTCTCTCAAACACCCTGGCAAGAATGCTGAGGTGCTCCTGCCATGTCTTTGAGAAGATTGTGATGTCGTCTATGTAGACTGACACGCCTTTGATATCTCAGCACATGTGCCATGAGACGTTGGAAGGCAGCAGGCGAGTTGGAGAGACCCATAGGAGCCTTCGTCCAGACATAAACTTCTCCATCGGGGCCCGTAAAGGCCGTTTTGTGCTGATCCTGTTCGACCACTGGAAGGGCCCATAATCCCCAGGTCAAATCCAGGGCTGTGAAGTATTTACAGCCGGACATGGATTGAAGCAGGTCACGGATATGCGGGAGGGCATGGTAGTCGCGCTTCGACACAGCATTCAATCTGCGGAAGTCTACGCACATACGCAGCTCGTCCGGCTTACGTGGCTTCGGCACAAATAGCACCGGAGAGAGAAAGTCGGTTGGACCGTCAGCTTTCTTTATAACTTCCTGTTGCAAGAGCAGGGAAACTTGCGTTCTGAAAGCTTCCAATTCTTTGTATGAGAGCCTGTAAGGCCTCTGATTACATTTATCACCTTCCTCCGTGGGAATCTGGAGGTAGAACTCCTTGTAATCCTCAGATAGGCACCCAATGTCATTAGGGTCCCAAGAGATCTGGTCCTTGTGCTTTTCAATCAGAGCTTGTAGCTCTTGAGTCTGCTCGTCTGTGAGCTGGTCGCTCGTGACTTGAGCTACCTCCGCTGTGGCACTGGCGAGTTGTGCTTTCTCGACCGCGGCTCGGCGGATAGACTCTTCTGTGCGCAATTGCCTTTGCCTAAGGTGATACTGAGTACGCTTACAGAATGTGCGGGGCACGCCTGAATGCTCCGCGCATGAAGCTGCTGCAGATTTCGGCAGTTCCGTGAAATTATTTCCGGGAGGTACAGCCTCGATCAGGATGCGGTGCTCCTCCGGAAATGCGCCAGGGTCAAAACCTAGCGCCTGGTCGTGTGAAGGGTCAGGCACACGTAACGAAGATTGTGTCGCAGTGTCCTCCCCCTCCTCAGGCATGTCACACATCGTGTGCGACCTGCAACACGAGTTGACGTGGGCGAACTCGTCACCCACTAAATCACCACCGTCGATGACTGGTGTAATAATGAAGGGCAAGCGCGGCTTGCAGAAAGCTTTGCTGCCTAAGGCCAAATCCACAAGGGCACAACCCTGAGAGTCTATGGAACAGTTATATGTCCCCTTCGAATTGCTATCGAAAACACCCGCCAATGCAGCATTTGTGGGGGACGGGTCTTTAAACGAGCGGACCCAGCGCCGTGCAGACACTCTCAACTCAGTCATTGAGATGCATCGGTGACGGCTCCACTGAGTTGCGTGGGCGTGAGGCGTTTGCCGGTAACATTCCATGTCATCCATGGGGTCTGGAGATGGAGAATCTGGCAGAACCCAGCATCAGCGGGGTCGCGGCCCCGAAACAGATTTTGAAGCCCTTTAGGGAAATACAGCCCATATCCTTTCGGCACGCCCAGGCAGATGGAAGTAACTCCCATTGACTGCGACAAAGGGTATGCTGGCGGATAGGGGGCATTGAATTTCCTGCGGAACCCAAGTCCGAGGACAACATCTGCCGGGGCGACGTCGACGAGCGTACAATACACTGGATAGCACGCACAACCAAGGCGCAAGTGAATTAGAACCATATGGTCATGCCGCGTCGCGTCCCCATGGAAACCAGTGAGGGTGACAGGCTGTTGCATTTTAACACCATGAGGTTTGCCAATGTCATGGTTGTCATTGAATGCAGGGTGACCCTTTTCCCAATCCACTTTGTGCTTCTGCCAGGCAGATTTGGTGATGGTATTGAGTTCTGCGCCCTCATCGAAAGCGACTTTCAACCCCTGAGGGTGATTTGGCGCGCCGGCGCGGGGAACCTGAGATGTCAAGAACCCCGTGCACTTCCGCATTCCAGCGAACGGAACTTTAAAGTTGGTAGTCTTGCCCGGCACTTTTGTCCATTCTGCGCTGGAACAGAGTATCTTGGACCACCGAGCGCTGACACAACTAGGGTCTGCGCACGTGGAAATGGCAGTAGCCAACACTTTCATCGTGTCCGGAGTGGCGCCGGCATGGGCAGTCACGACTCGACGGAGCGCGGCAGCCAGGACAGCATCAACGCGTTTGCGTGGGCCGTCGAGCGCATGAGCATCGTCCGCTTCACGCAGCGTCTCGGCAAGTTGCACAAGGAGCGTCACAAGTCGGTCATGCACAGCGAGCGCAGCCAGCTCTGCCAGAGAAAGGGTGACCGTGGACTGCAGAATTGCGCGGTACACACGCGTGGGCACTTTACGATCTGCCATTTCGCGACGGAATTCATCGAGGTGCGCTCGGCGCGCAGCGACTGTGTCGGAGTCTTGCTCATCACACACATCCCCGCGGTCCGCTTGCAAATTGGGCCGGCGTGCCGACGGCTTCCGCGCTAGGCGGGCTGGGTGCACTTCTTTGGCACCCACGGGAGGGGCAATGACCCCATCCTGAGAATTCTGAGCAAGAGCATCAGTAGTGCCGCCGTGCGAGCTGCTGGCGCTAGCAGGGGAGGGCGTCTTTGTGCGCTTGTTACGTCTGCCTTTGCGCCCCCCCGCCGTAGCTGCGCGGTCATCCGCGCCAGAAGGGGCAGCGGACTCCACCTTATACGCAACAATCGGGAGTGCCGAAGGCGCGTCCTGGACAGGCGTGGGAGCCGTGGCGTCCAGACTCTTCAACGGCACTTCCACTGGGGGCTGCGCTGATATGGTACGAGGTTGCTCCTCAGGATCATATGAGCGTTCGCGGGCAGTAGGACTGAACTCAACTGTGCTGCGGGAGAGCGTGGCAGCAGCGACCGAAGCATGGCCTGGCTTTGCTGCCGGCTCCACGCTCGCTGCCAACATTTACCAATGGTCTTTAAGCGGCCACACGGTGGGCCCAACGGCTGGGGAGCGGCCGTGCTGGAGGGCATGCGAATTCACCGCTGCCACGACTGCAGTGGACATATGCGCGCTCAGAGCATTGGTGTTGACTGACATATGTGGATCAGATGCCATCAGCATGTCAGGGGAGAAATCTTGCTGGACCGATTGGTTCGCGTTTGGCTGGTCCCAGACCGGGCCAGGGGCGCGATCACCACGACCACCGCCACGGCCACGGCCGCGACCTCTGCCGCGCCCGGTGGGAGTGCCCCGCTCTGTCGGAGCTGCACCACTCGCGGCGACAGCCGCAGACGCAGCTACCGAAGGAGCACGCCGGGGCTGTGCTGAATGCTCGGCTTGCTCACGATCAAGCATATGGCACAACGCGCGAATGGGTTCTAGATCCCCCAAGTTATACTCGTCGGATGTCTCCGTGATGCCTTGCTCAAGCAAGTGTTTGCGAGCCACAGTATGGAAGACGCGACCGAGCGTGTCGGCGCGATGTGTACCCCCAAATAACGTTATGTACAGCGCCGGGGTAAGTTTGGCGCGCGCGTTGTGCAATCTATACACACGCACATTATCGTCTATGTGACGCGTGGACAGCTTGTCCGGCTGTTGCATGTGCCGGTCTGGAAGCACAGTGAGGTTTGTCGCCAACTCCGAATGTTTGTCTTGGAAGTTGGACCGCACTAAACGCAGCAAGGTGTCCGGGGTGCGATTCGCATCGCTGGACGCGCTCAGGCGCACGTGGAATTCCACCGGGAACATGGCCAACAAGCGGTCATGTATCCACCTGTCCGAAATCACCCCCGGCAACCGTGCAGCAAATGCGCGAAACTTCACAGAAGTCTCGTGGGCGCGTGCCAGCCAGTCACCAAAGTCCGTGACGCCGTGCACAAATTGCAACGACTTGTCCACTAAAGTTTTCCCCCAAAACTCAGCCAAAGCTAGGCGTTTGGTAGGATTTTTCTCATCGTCCGCGGAATCAAGCATGGTCATGAGTTCTGTAACAGCGGCGTCCGAGGTGATACCAGCAGCGAGCAACGAAGCTTTAGCCTCTGCCCGTGTGCCTGTGTCTTCCGCGTGGACGATCGCAGCTGCACCTGGTGCCGGTGGTTTTGATGCCGCGACAGGCACCGGAGACGCACACGAGGCCTGCGAAGGCACACGCGGCGGCATCACCGCCGACACCGGAAGGTGGTGCGCTGGCAAGCCGGACGATGCACGTGGCAACCAACTAGTGAAGTCGAGCAGATCAATGTCTGTGACCAAAGGGGGCAGGCTGGTGCCGGATGCATATGGTGCGGACGTCGACGAGGACGAACCAGTGCTGACGTTGGCCAGTGCCTGAACTCGCGCGGACACCGCTGCCAGTACAGACCGGGACTCTGCTTGAGCGGTCGTTTCTGCCGCCGCAGCTCGTGAAAGAGTAGTGATGTCGTTTCGAAGAGCACGAATCTCCTCGAGCAATTCATTGTGCAAGTCACGGTGCCTATCCTCACTCTGCTGAAGGGCAATCCTGATGCTGGCTTGCTGCTCACTCACACGAGAAATAATGCCAGTATGCGTGGTGGCCTGCGCCAACAGTGTCTGAATGGACTGCGTTAACTCAGCGCGTGCAGCTTGTGAGTCCTGTACAATCGCACGCAGGAGCTCGGTGTTGTGTTGTGCCTGCGTTGATGTATGCTGCAATGGCGCTGTGACCATCAGGCATTGGCTTGGCTGGCAGATCAACCTCAATTATACATGTCCTGCAACTTGTGTGCAATTCGGAGATGGACAGCGTGCGTCAAACTATGACTGGGCCAGAGGTGTCAAGGGGTGCGGTGTGTAGTAGTCCGGACAGGATCTGATTGTTCTCACCATGCACAATGTCATTGCAGAAACAGACTAAGACTTGTTACTGTCGAAGTGTTTTGTGAAGCTGCATGAGATCCCATTCACAAACAGCTAATATGATCATTCTAGCATGTGCAACCGCGAAAGCGATGGTGATGTCAGCGTATGAACCGATCACAGAAACACATCAGGGGATTAATCCTGACAATTAACATATGCATAGAGAAGGGCTGCGTTCTTGTCTACAGCCGCAAGCGGAACCCGCCAAGCAGTTTCATCTACAATCAGCGGTGCTCCTCCCTAGGAGATGATCTCAACAAAAGCGGCCTTGGACTGGTCATCGGTAACAGTCAGGTATGTTGAAATGCAGTCACGCTCGGCCTTGTCACTATCCGAGATAGCCAAGTACCATCCCTTCACATCAGGGGCTGTCCTGGCGAAGTTGCGCTCCAGCATCAGCAACGTGGTTCCCGGGTTGGATGTGCTCTCAACAAATGACCACAGCGCTGTCTTGGCCACGTCGCTGTGCGCTAACACACGCAGGCTGTGCGCCTTGTCGCCAAACGAGTCCTTAGGGTAGTAGCGGTGTGCACCAAGGTACCTGCTCGCCACACGTGTCACTGGCGCGATGTCGCAGAGTCTTGTGCCAAAAGTAAACACGCATGACGTAATTCGACATAGATCGAGTGCCACCACGGCACCCACACAGCAGCTGCTTCAACGCCATACCATTAGATGCAATTCCTGCGTCGGCATAAAAAAGCCACACCCCGACAGCTCAGAATGCAGGCTGCAGGTTTTTTTTTTTTTTTTTTTGCGTTTTCAGACTGCTGCGGTGGCCAGACAACCCAGGCGTGCTTGACTGTGGACCTCTACTGCAGGCCTTGCCTAGGTTGTACATACTCACAGCAGCCACCATGCGTAACCCTCCCTGCGCCAGGTGACCTTGTAGGTAGATAGGAAAAGTCTGGGAGCACACCAGTTGAGGGGGCGGGGACTTAGAGTATTATCCTTCACCTTTAGGAAGTATGTGCTGAAGCGACTGGGTGCGGGTCTCTGATCGAAGATGAGCGTCGTGCTGGTGCCTGCGTATTTGACGCCGCTTACATACTGACTGTTTTTGCCACGCAGATCCTCACCGTATTCCTCTCCTATCGCCACGTGGTACTGCACTCTCCCGTCGCGAGTCACCTTTAGTGACCCTGTCTTTGGCACTTCCACTTCCCGCAAGAACCTGCACAGAACGCCAGCGTCCATGTTCGTTCACTGTCACGTGAGCGCGTAGAGGGTGGGCGAGTTGTGGTGATAGCATGTCAAGATCTAAGGGTCCTATGCAAAATCAGAGCGTGTGACGAGGTCAAGCATGCTGTTGGCGAGACAGTCTACAGTGCACATGGGTTCCAAGCTGCGTGTGTGCCCCAAGCAGGCAGCACATGGATGTTCTGCATCAACGCATTGGCTGCATGTAGATCATGCATGTGTGTGCACTCCCACATAGGCATGTCGATGTTTGCCTGCTGCGTACGGCGTCCGCCCCCGCTGATGAAAGCGGCGCTGGTGGTTTTGTATACTGTCAGCGGTGCTATCAACCTTTCCGGAAGAAACCATGTAACATAGATTCTGGTCAACATAGAGAATCCCATGAAGCCAGTGCCACGGCCATGCAGTACATGCCATGTGTCACAGTGTCAAGGGCACTTCATTCTTTACAAAAGAGTGAACGGGAGAAGACAAACACCAAAACCGAATCTCATCCAAATCAACAGCAACACACACAAGCGCACTTCATAGCTCCACGTGTTGAAATTTGTCAGCAGGCGTACATCCGATGAATGGCTTTACAGAGGTTCCAACACAGTGTGCGATACACGGGCAAAGTCAGGGAGGACGCAAACATGCAGTAACGCAGACTAGGTGCGCACAAGTACTTGTCAAACATGAACACCACGCATGCGGTCATGTCGAGAGCGCACTCTGTGTCGACAGGGTCTTGTGCATTAACGTCGACGGATGCCCACTCAACGTCGCCACGGATCTCCTTGAGGGTTTCCACATCATCCACCGGCAACCCTGCCGCTGCGGACGCAAGCAACACAAACACGGACGCTACTGTGAAGCTCCACATGTCTGGGTTCCGCGTTAGCTACTAGCTGCTAGTATGGCCTATGACAATGCTTCGCTGAATCCCGACTCCTGCACGGCATTACCTCTATTGCTGTGGTTTGCTTGCTTGCTTCCATGGATGTAGAAATCGGCAAAGAAGTTGAGTGCATGCATGGGCAGGGACATGCAGCATCTTTGGAAGGTGGCATAGTGCGAGTGGCCCTCAATCGATTGAGACGGGGATACTTGGCTTCTAGCATATTCGGCCGGTGGTGCCCCGCCACGGCCGGTGCCATGCATGCAGCAACCGGGATCAAGAATACCATCCATACTTGTCAAGGATACCACTTACGAGCTGATCCGTGGCCCTGCCATACTGATGTGTGTGCGTGGTTGCAGTGTGTGCGTGTGTGTATGTGTTGCTGTTGATTCGGATGGGTTTCGGTTTTGGTGTCTGTCTTCTTCTGTTCATTCTTTTGTAATAACACTTACGAGCTGAAGCATCGACGAGGCCAACTGAAGGTTCTCTTGCGATGCAGCGCCCGGAAACATGACATGTCCACACCCACATGCCCACACCCACATGACCACACCCACATGTCCACACCCACATGTCCAATGATGTAACGTCTGCAGCATGTATGTGCACGCACGCGGCGCTCACATTACGCTTGCTACTCGACAGCGAGGCGGTGCACCTAATGGACAGTGACTGGTGTGAACCAACATATGTTTTCTGCCGGCACAGCCACGCCGCGGCAGCCTGTTTGCTACTTCTGCGCTGCTGCCCGCGTCGCCACCTCCACTTGTGTATTACACAAGCGTGAACGGAAGAAGACAAACATCCAAACCGAATCTCATCCGAGTCGACGTCAACACATATACACACGCTCACACTACAACCGCATACTGTGTAGTGCTGCAGCAGCGCCTTCGCACATGAGGTGCACATGTGCAGGCGTAGATGGGGGCCTGTGACATTGCTCCAGACGCACACCGACAGAAACGTCTACCGATGCTGGGTCCAGCCCTTAAACTAGCCGAGTCCTCGCTGCATTTTCGCGTAGAACACACATGCATGCGGGTAGCGTCAAAAGCGCCTTGCAATTGCCGACAAAAGCACGCCTTTGTGTCCGACGACACGCATGAATGGCGGGCACTGGACAAGGGCAGATGAAAAGCGGCTCGTTCCAATGCTTGTTACGAAAGAGTGCACGGATCAGGTCAACGTCGCACGTCCAGAAGCGCACAGGTCCAGAAGCAAGTGGGAGGCGCACCGATGCGTATGTTGACGGTCAGAAGTGGCTCTCTGTGGGAGAACACTGTGGCCAGCCAAAGGGCAAATGCCGCAAGACACACTACCATGTGAGTTTGGTAGTGTGCGGGCACATTGCGTAAAACGCCCTGACATTGGGCGCCGTGCCAGCCGAATCGGACTTTTGTGGCCAAAGGCGCCATCTTGACATGGGGCGACCTTACGAGATTCCGGGTCGGATCGCGCTCGTGTCGATATGTCTCATGGTAATAGTTACAAAAGAGTGAACGGGAGAAGACAAACACCAAAACCGAACCTCATTCGAACTAACAGCAAAACATACACACACACACTACACACTACAACCGCACCCAAAACCTCATGGTGTTACAAAAGAGAGAACGGGAGAAGACAAAAACCACACCTCGTGGTAGGTTTCCTCGTCTCGGAATCCCGACAGGTCCCATCGCAAAATTCAAGGTTCGACGTGTCAGCTGCAAGGCATGTAGTCTGTTATAACATGACATGTCATGGTGCACCATGGTGGTCTGTCATTTATCGGCCCGAGCCCTTGTGTCTGGCCAAATTGAGGTAGAATGGTCACGTGAGGAAGCAAGACGCGACATCGAGCGTGGCTACGGCACAGGACATGGTACTGTTTCGAAGCATCAATCGAACTAGGATTGTGGCCTGTGCTTTCCCAGAAACTTCTTTACTTCCGGAAAACTCGTGTTACTTAGATGTCAGTCATATCCGCAAGATCACCAGCTCGCGGGCCCACCGCGACGCCATGCATGAGCACTAGTAGCATTGACAAATGTGGCGCTGTCGGTGGCGGTGGTGGTGGTGCGTTGCAGCCGGGTGGCCATCTCCGGACAACCTCAAAACACAAAACATGATAGGGACATGTGCGGTGAAGTGCTGATTGCTTTAAACCTTTTCGTGGCATCAGCTGATACGTATTGGCGCTGCAGTTGCGAAAAACGTGTTTAGCTATTGTGACGCATGGCGACGGCATGCACACGCGGCCGCGGCGAGTGCAGCGCGCGGGAGCGCGCGCGAGTAAACTTGGCTTCGACCGGCCATGCGCAATGCATGCCTTGGGGAATGCTCACCACCTCACCACCACTACGCAACCCGCGGCCACTACAGACTCCTCTCTTGGCGTGCGGCTTTGCGCAATCGGGATCTCAGGCTTCTGTAAGCACCATCCATTCGTGACGTCATGTAAATGTATGCCATAGCCGTCGTTTGCGTTCAAATATTGGATCTGTGTGGCCAATATCGATGTGAGGGCAGGCCTGGCGCCATTCACTTTTTGAGCGTCACCTGCGTAATCAAGACGTCATGCCGCATGAACCCGTGGAAGGCGCGCTCCACGAGGCGACCATGCATGGAGTCGAGCCATTGGCTCGGGCTGCATGCTTCAGCTGGCGCATTGCGGGCCTGGGACATCGACTGCTCTGGACTTTCGGGGCAGAGTCAAGTGAAGCATTCGCTTGAACCCGGAAATGGGTCTCTTCCAGGGCCTGCTGGCATATGCAGACTGCGTTGTGTCCCGTTCATGTCGATCGTCCCTGCCGGTGCCATGTGTCTGCCGGATGTCCTTGCGAATGCACGGTACTGAGTGTTATACCCTCAGGTGCATACCGGGATGTCGTTTTGAGCTGTGTCGTTTTGAGCTGCATGTCTAGCTGTGCGCTCGTTGGTGTACACAGGGGGTGTGTTGGTGAGCGCCATGAGCCTTTCGCAAACCCTCGAATCCTGCAGGGGTGAATGCATGCTTTATTCAGTGTCTTTGTTTTGTATAGGTGTCATGGGTGTACGGTATGCCATCTATCGTGCTGTTGCGAAGTCATGTTGCTGACTTGCAGGGATGGGCCACAGCCGAACCGCCACAAGGATTCCTACATTACTTAAACGGGTAGAAGTCGCTGATGTGCTTCATCCTCTCAAGTTCTTAATGGAATGGCTGCTCAGCACAGTGTAGGTAGGGCGCAGCTGTTGCATGTGGTCTGTGGGACACTTGCAATCCCATTTGCACAGTGAAGAAGCCTTGCTGCAGCCTGCTGCTGTTGCCGAAATCAATCTTCTGTGCAGGTCCCACATCAGGATGTGGTGGTGGATGTGCCGACAGGCCTGTCTGGTGTGCTGCATGCCAAGTTAGATAGGCAGACTGCGTCACAGAATTCACTGTAGCTGTGCTGGTAACCACAGCTGCCCTAGCATTGCTGTCTTCTGGTGGCCCGTCACGGATCCGCAGGTGTTGGCTGCACTATGCCTCATTCTGCTCCACGAGCACAGAAGACATCTTTTGTGACACAGGATCCTTGTAATTGCGCCAACTGCCAGTAGCATTGAAGAGGAATGTGACAGTGCTGTGCCGTGACAAGTACGGCCCATCATGGAGTAGTAGCATAGCGTCGGGAGATTGGGGTTCCCACAGGTGGCGAAGACTATATGGATAGACCCATGTGAGGCTTGATCATAGCATGCCTGATAGGATTGTGTGCATCTCAGTGTAATTCACCTGGTGGATAAGTGGTGGCAATCGCTGCATATACCAATCCTTGCAGTCACAGAATACCCCATGCTTCCTGTGATACCTCTCTGTACCTGATCTGTGATTGCATCATCTGTAATTCTGGGCAAGATGTATATGCCTGGTCCAGACCCCGACTGTCCAGGTGCGAGCCATGATCACAGCTCCCATTGTTTATGTAGCCTTGCCCCCCATGCACCATTGTACACAGAAACAGCACTTTCGTCTGTGAGTAGCTTCATGTCCAATCAATTTCCTCATACAGAGCTCCGGCTGCCCAGCATCTGATGCACATAGTAGGTGCTTCGCAGTCAAATACACCCCGCTATCGGGTAGAGTTTGCAATCGAGATGCAGAAGGACACATCATATTCCATGGGGGAACTGCTACAAACGCCAGTTTACATACGGATATGTTCGTCCGTGTCAGTCTCACATTGATGTGTAAGGCCAAACCGCTTGCCTTGGAAATCTATTAATGTCACTACTGGTTCAAGAGACTCATCCTCTGGTGTGAGAACCATGAACGGGGACTTCACCCAGTGTAATGGTATTACGCAAAGACGGGAGGCATCGACAACATCGTCTGTATCATCCTTCGGCACAAACAATACCTCCTGTCCGCTGCCTGCGCATGCCTCCCGGGGTGTAAAACTGAGCTGTCTCACTAACGCCACGCGCTGCATGCTATCGGTACCCCGCCATACCAACCCTGCATAAGTGATCAATCGCACTGGGGCCAAAAACCACTTATCATGTGCCTTCCACTGCTTCCATTCTGGCTGCACAACTCCTTGTGTCCCAGCGCTTGGAAGCCATGCCATGGCGAATGATGAGGCATATTGCCCACCCCTGCCTCTGCGAACATGGTCAAATACTTTGCAAGACAGGGCAATATCCGGTGTCAGCTTGAAACTTTCGAAATGAAAATACAGACAATCGGGATGCATGGGCGAACCACCCCTGCGAGCTGCACGATCAATGTCAAGACAATTACCCGTCAACTGATAGAGATCAAGTGCTGCAAGGGCAACGGATGCAGCTTGTAGGCATGTCACACGCCTCCAAACCCTTGTTCGGTAAGAAAATTTCTTGCCAGCCCCTACAAAGTGGGGCAATTGGACACCTTTTTCGGGGTCTTGCACCTGGCGGCCCTTGTAAGCGGCTGGCCATGCTCCAGGTTCAGCTTCTACATCGACTGCAGCCCCCATCAGGCCAGCATCTGCATCGTCGCCCCGGCTGGTAGCCTGTGTGGCAGGCTCCCCATCGGCCATTTCTTGGGTTTCATCACTGGTTGGATCAATCCCTCCCACAGTTGCTGCATCCGCTGTCATGGATGAACTCGTCGGTTCCGTCAAACCTGGAATGTCATTTGTGAAGTCGTCATTGTCTGCGGGTGGTAGCTGTGCAAGGTAAGTGCTGAAACAATCGGCTGCCATCAGAGTCGCAGCATGCTGGGGTAAGATGAAGTGTTGAATGAACGTTTTCTCTGGGTACACCCAGGAGCCACTGTCTGGGTGCTGATGTGGCCTCCGCATGAACCTGCAGAGCACGCACCAAAGTTAGCAAGGTAATTTTTCGGCCACGTAAGGTCGAAGCCGTCGCGTTCCATTCAGTCATGTCGATTCATGGCCTGGTGGAAGTGACACGCACTGTTCCATGAACCATTCACTCTGTCGAGCCGCAGGGCCCCACAACATCTCTTGTTGGAGCAGGTTGCATACGGCCATATGTAGGTTGGGCCTCAGTAGGCTGTCGTCGACCTGTACATGAAAGGCATCTTGTGGTGTACATCATGGACCCGTATTCGAAACACGGTGTTGAAGTATAGTCGTCCACAAATCGGACATGAATAAGCGGTTGGCTGCATGAGCATACCTTTTCATCATAAGCAAGTGCATCCAACATCTCAGCATAAGCATAAAGCTCATTTGCTGCGGCTCGTATCTGCGTGGGGTGTGTTTCGTTTATGCCATAGATGTAGTGCTTCACTGCTTTCCGAAGGTGGCACCAGAGTGCCTGGAAGCCTTCTGGCCCGTACTCTGCAATGATACTGCCGAGCCAGATGAGATTGCTCCAGGCCTCCATGGTGTAGTGATGCCCATGTTCAATGATGTCGGAGTATCGGTGCGCGAAGCAGAAAGGAAATCTGACCCGGTGCTTCAATGCCTGCGTTCCCGGTGACAATTCAGCAGCGTAGACAGGGAGTGCACGACCTATTCCACAATCAAGATGTGACTGCAGTCTGCGAACGTCAGTCACTGCAGGTAGCAGGTACATACTGGGGAGGGGCACCGACCTGTACTCTTTGCACTCCCACAGCGCTGAAGATGACCATATGTCCCTCCTTTGCACCACTCATGAGCGCATAGCAGAAGAGGTTGTGAAACAGTCCGTGCAGTAGCATGTGTGAAATGGGCATCAGCAAGATCTCGTCTGCTCTGTTGAGGTAGGGCAGAAGGCGTTTGAAACGTTTTCGGAGCCAAGGCATTTTCCCTTTTCGTCCGAGGACAGTCAGCAAGCAGTTGAGCTGCTCCAAAGTTTTCAAGGGTAGCCCAGCCTCCAAGGGCTGGCGCCTGGCGTTCGCATCACCTTCACACAGGTACACCTTGGCGATGTGAAGAGCAGTGCACTTGCGTGTAATTACGTTGGCACCATGCAGTAAAGATTTGCCAGTAAGGCCATGTGCTCACATGCCATGCATGCAGAGTCACAGAATACTCTGGGAATGAGGGGCTCACGTGTTTTTTCTTTAAGCAGCGTCACTCGAGCAGCAAATGATCCCATCTTGTCCAGATTTTGGCTGGAGAGTCGCAGATCGGGATCGCCTGTGTTGAGCATTGCATTGTTGCAGAATCCTTGACGGATCGGACTGCTGTAGCCTCCCATCCACACCTGCACCGGCACCGTGCACATGACTTATGGAGTCTTCAACAGCATAGGTCACTACATGCACACGCATTGACAAGAGTAGTAGCATCACATGCTGGCAGACGGTATAGAATCGCACTGGCCTTCTGGAGGCATTTTGTACAAGTTGCCGCCTCTCACAGCCACAGAGCCCCCCCGGATACAATGAGGTGGAGTAGTTGAGGTTGCAAGTTTTGCATCGCTCGGGGTAGTCACACGTGCAGGCCACCATGACAGCATGGATGGCGATCCGCGTTGTGCCGCCATGCGAGTGCGCATCCGCTTCTGTGGAGTCACACACCTCTGTTCCAGGGGGCAGAGCGGCTCGGCATGAAGAACTGTAGGGGACTGCCAACTTGCACTTTTGCCTGCATCCATGAGATAGCTTCAGATACAACTGCTTACACAGTGCGGTATAGGAGGTGGCCTTCAAGGGGGATGCTGCTTGCCGTTCAGATGACGTGCGAGGCCCACATAAAGTAGACAACATGATCCACATGAGCATAGGATACCACATTCCGCGGTATCTCAGAGCGCCGTGCACTCGTGTGTATTCCTTGCCATCGCTGTCGTTGGGGAGCTCACAGGATCCACGATATGAGGCATTCCAGTACAGGTATGTACTTGTATTTGTAAGGCAGCGAACAACTAGCACCGATGTAGTAATTCATACCCACGGGGCTGTACTGTTCGAATAGCCTGAGGATGATGTCCCAATAAATGCATTGGACTTGGGTGCCTTTGGGCCGGGGATGCACATGAGCAGCTTGACATTGCGCTTGGTAGAGATGAGGTCCGGCGGGGCGTCAAGGCATCGAATAATGAAGTACACCGCACTGTGCTTCGGCCCTCGCACCCTCGCTCCGTCAGATGCAATCTCGAAATGAATCGACTGTAGGAGTGCCATGACTGAACAAAAGAGACCACTGCCCCTCCCGGAGGGCCGGTCTTGTGGGCCTATCAGCGGATGCTATTGCAGTCTGAAGTATCATTGACAGCATGGACGGAGCTCCCTCATTCAGCACAGTACAACACGCATGCCCACTACGAGGATACGTACCTTGTCAACGTCGAATCGTGCATTCTCGCAATCCTCTCTGAAATGCTTGTATCTCTCCGTGTTGTGAAAATTTGCAGACCTATCCTTCCTGGCTCGCAGAATCCCAGAACACAAGTTGGCATCAAGGAAGAATTGTTCAAACACGTCCCACATGAGGAAGCATTCTCGGGGGCGGTGCACACTATCCACAAGCTGGTACCGTGGTGTTCCACACTTTGGGCATATACACGCCGGGCATTGCGGGCCCAGTGGACAGTGCCGGTGCTGCTTTGAAAAGACCCACCAGTGGGTGCACCCATCTTTCCAACACACATGCAGTGTGTAGCGTTCTGTTGGTTGAACACCGAGAACACGGTGACAGGCCCGTTGAGAAATCGGAACCCGGCTGAAGGGGTTGTAGACCCCATTATTCCCTCGTGGCATCGTGCCAGCTGCTGGGTTCCCGGGCTGTAGCGTGACTCTGTCATGGAGCAACGACAACGCTGCAGTGGCAGTTTTCTCATGCCCATCTATTGGCTGCTTGGACTGCAGGAAAGCCATGGTTTGCACCAGTGCATACTGGCCCACTGTGTATGCTGCCGGACCAGCATCCTGCGCGACAGGTTCCATTTTTTTACTTGGTTCCAGTGCGACTCGGCTGTCCTGTCGGCCTGATGCACAACCCACTCCATTCGCGGATCCTCTGTACCTGCATCATCATCAGATGATAGCTGGTCACAATCTGCAATCTCGGGGAACACATCCCCCAGGTGGTCAGCCAGACGCCAGCGTGGAGCGCCCGTATTAGGGCCTGCCTCTTGCCTCAGCGGCAAAGCGCCTGCTTCATCCTCGATGGGTGGCTGGAGATCAGGCCACCTTGGGCTGTCTGTCTCCATGGAGTCCACACCGGCTCCGGCAGAGCAAGGTGAATCATTCTTACGGGAGTCCTGGGACCCAGCAAGGCCCCGGCTGAGCGGACAAGGGTTTTCAGTCGCCTGGCCTTGGCATGCCAGGCATTTGAGATGAGCGACCACATCTTGCAGGGCTGCTTCACGCACAAGGTGTTCGAATGCAAGCGCGAGTGGAAGCGTCATACCGTAAGTTTAGTTGGGCGAAATGTTAAGTATGTGTGCGGAGTACTTAGCACATGACGCCTGAGATCGGGGATCACACCTGCATGGTCAGTATCTGAGTCAGATACTTGAGCCATGACCTTGTTCGACCTATACAGAGAGCTGGAATGTGTCTTCTCATTCGCGGGCTGGTGACTGCCACGTGTCACCCCGTGCGTGCATTCGCATGTGCACCTGCCTTGGGCGCTACGAGGCACTTTCACAACACCTCCCCCCTTCACGGGAGCGAGCGTGTGCGAGCTCAGCTCATGAGGCACTTGCAAGGACCAAACGCCCCGGGGCCAACAAGCACAGCGGAGTCACAACACAACGGCAAGTCAAACCCTTGGCGGACATGACAAACATGACGGTACTGCTTCGGTATACAGCGTAACATGTGCTTGCTGCTCTGTGTTTTGGCACATGGAACTAAGATCCAAGTGGTGTTCAGATTCATCTAGTCTAGAAAAGCTCATCACCTGAGCGTGAATGCAGGCCACAAAGAAACGTGGCAGGAAGAGTATGAATCAGAACACATCGAAAGGATGTGCAACTAAGAAAGTGCAAGAGGAGAAAACAACAACAGAGAAGCGGACTCGCACATCGAAGCGTAAAGCAGCCAAATGATTGGTACGAGAGGCACCCTGCTCCTTGCTTCAACAAGCCCAAGTTGCGCTGCACCAGTATCACATGTGTTGCAGCAAGATACTGTCTACCTAGGTGTCCCCATCTGTCCTCAGAATGGGTTGTGAGCAGGTTCTCGCAATGAGGTCACTCAAGTCCACAACAAGGAGGAATTCACGACCTGCGAACAACGCCTGAAGATACTTTTGGACGTATATACACTGTGCTAGAGGCGACAAGTTTGTGCAGGTGATAGGCGTGCGTGTGGGTAGCAGCTGTAGCCTAGATTGCCAGGCGATTAGAGCAATGGCAGTCTGTCCGAACGGATGGTATTAGGCATTATAATTAGGAATGTACCGGACATGAACGCATGATCATATAACGATATAAGGAACGGTACTGGATGATTTGCCCCGCATTACCATAATGGCGCACCATGCATTGCGCAGTCGCTCTGCAGTGGCGCACTATTGCCGTTATGCGCCACGGAACGAGGCGTGAGCCACTGGCCCACGGTGCGCCAGCTGTAAGAGAGCGAAAACAAGAGCACGCCGCGAGGAGCTTGATACGATCAGGGACACTTGCAGTAGTGCCCATGAGTGGATTTGTTATGAATAGGAAACAGATCGCGAGGTTTCGCTGCATCTGGCGCGGGATTCTTGCTACGTGTGTATCTCGCGAGTACCCCGACATCACAATATATCACATTGGGGCAGTAAAACACGGACATGTTATCGTAATGTACGTGCCGCCTTTCAGAGGAGCGCATTCTCGTGGCAATTGCAAGTGGCCTTTCACAGCGCTGGTAGGAACGGACGATTCGCAGAAGACCACCAAAACGTCACAGCGGCGTCTTCAGAGCCAATGGCGGACACAACATATGCTATTGATGGTATATACACCACCTGGCCGCGAATGTTGTATCAATGCTTGGCGGTTTGGCCTCGTAGAGCACTAGCATTGGCTATCACACTTCGTGATACCGAGCGGCGACGGAAGGATGCACTCACTAGGCACGCCTTCCAACACACAAACTGCCTACTTTCACAGCTTGTACAGATCTGTAACGCAGGAGAGCTCACTGAACGAGCACTGGCATGCCACTCCGCACTCCGCGTCGCCAGTGCAGCGTCCGCATTGGCCAGCTCAAGCGAGCAGCACGACCGTAATAGAACCCCAGTCCGCACTATAATCACATTACAATGTATATGAAGCTCCTCATGCGCTGATCTGTCATCGCGTTCGGTGTAGACGCTGGTTTCCCAATCGCTGCCCCACGGGAATGCTGCACTCAACACGAGCCCAAGCGCTCCATTCTACTCCGAATGACCTTGGACCGCTTTCACAGCCCTAACAATAGAAGTATCTCTATCATAAACATTTTAAATCACGAAAAGCGACTACTGATAGCATTTCTTCGAATTTGCACTCAGTGGCGCACCCCGGTGGCGCACCCATTGGTGAGCCAGTCTGGCATCTGGCCTGTGTTAAGCTTGCTGACATTGGAGCAGGATCGGGCGCAGTCTCTTGGCGGCTGATGTTGGATCCCGGAGAATGCAATGCGCGGCCTGTCCACCGCGCTCTGCCGCGTGGCGGCTCGGCAGCTGCCTAGGTGCACGCCGCTGTCCCGCTGATGGTGCGTCATATGGGCAAGGCAGTTTTGCCGCGGTCCCGTTCGGCGACCTCACGCCGGCGGCCGCTTGCGCGCAGCCCGGCATAAGCGACGAGCCGCCCTGCCTTTGCTGTCGGGTGGTGAGTCCTGCTACGAGGAGTCCAGTGCAGTGTTCTACTTGAGCTTTTTGTCTTGGGGCGAAAACTTCTAATCCAGTTGTGCTACCTCGCTGAGACCATTTTAGTTGCGGAGGGCCACCCCGATGTATTGCAATTGCCAAGACTCCAGAGGGGTGCCAAAACACTATTTTTGTCGATCCGCTCGCGCTGTCAGGACATCTTGCTCACTTCGTCCGCGTGGTGCATATTCCAGCGGGTACCCGTTCTTCTGACAGTTCATTTCCAACGGTTAACCGCTGTCTCAGGCTCAGATCTGGAGAGGGGATGTTCGACAAAAGGCCTGTTTCAGCAGGTTTCCCGGTCCACCAGCGCTGGCATGTACGCAGATGCACAGATCTGCCGGCGCGTAGCATGTATGCATGACCAACGGCCTTCAGGTGCATTCCGAAGGAGCTTGCAGCTTGCATGTTGGAACAACTTGAAAGCAAAGCATAGACCTGAACTTCAGGTAACTTCAGTTGAACTGAAAGGCCGGTCCGAGCACGCGTGTCGCGTTCTTGCGAACAATCCGTAAACACAGCCCGCCAAATGCCACGGCCAACCTCTTCGAACCTAATTCGGTTCTCTAGGTGCAGCTTGCACTGGTGTGGCATGCACGCATGCGCACCAGTCAGAATGCTAGTGCATGAGCGGGCCCTTTCATCCAAGGACTTCCACAGTGGACTCAGCGGTATTTGCGCCGATGCCGACGTCGACGCCGCATTGGTCACAGGAAACAGCGGATCCAGCTCCTTCAAGCAATTTGGTCCGGAGAGAATCCTGTTTGGGCGCGAGAAAATCCGATTTGGGCCCGTGCGTGCCGGGATAGACTCGGCGCTGGTCCCCAAGACACTCATCGATCGCCTGGGCCCGCGGCGGAAAACGGCTGCGCAAGCAAGTCTGCCTGACCCCGTGCACTTTGTGCCGGACAATGCAAGCGCCGACATCCACGGTAAGCTAGCGAGAGCTCTAGACTTGCCCATGCGGGACATCGGGCAGCACAGCCACATCAGCGGCGAGACCCCCCACACCTCCATGCCCTCGCGTTTTCCTGCAAACTTGTTGGCGGCCTCCCTCCTTGTCTTCGTCGTTGTCATGCAGACTGGTCTCAGGAGCTTCAGCTGTGGGGCTTCTTCACAGGAAGCTGTGCAGGGAACCCATGTGTGCGATTGGCGGTGACCACAGTCATGTTACATTGCCCTATAGATTCTGGCACCGCGGTGATAGAGGTTCACTGGTGCAAATCAACTGGGGAGTAGGCATGCACGCAGTGTGAGCAGCGGTGTGAGCGGCAGAAGTACGCATTGTCTGTGGTACAGAGCATGTTCTGCACTGTTGCTGGAGAATCGTGTCGTGAGCAGCAATAGTGTCAGCTCTACGTCGGCATGTTTTTGGCTGGAGTCCAGTCTGGAGTCCAGCCTTTGGTTGGCTCCGCTGGCCCAAGCACCACTGTCGTCACACAAGCGCAGGCAGCTGGGCGGTTCATAGAGACTGCAACAAACTCAGAATGCTAACGTAAGGTCGGTCATGCGGCGGCTGGAAGCAGAGGAACCATTGCATCTTCGACACCGGTACATTAGGGAAATGAGGCGACCGATACGATGCCTGGCACGGAATGCCATTGCATGAAGTAATCAAATGGTCATGGAAACTCTTTTAGCCTCTGTTTCAGTATTCTTGGCCTCGGGTCACCATGAGTCAGGTGCCTTTGCCACGGCCGTCACCATCTACACCTGGGCCAAGCCCCTCATAGACATCACCCACACTGCCATCCCAAAACGGGCACTCACATTGCTAGGTCAGTCTGGCAACTCGCCACTTCTCGCACTCACATTCGAATGAATTCTGCCCACGCAGCAGAGGCTCGGCATGCAGTGTAGGTTCAGATCCGCTTAGTCACATGAAATCCACGCAATCAATAAATACATCCCAGGCTGTACCTTCATTGGGTGCGTCGATCGTCACAGTCACAATTGTGCTGCCGCTGAATTCTCGCAGGGTCGCGATGCCGGACGCCGCGCCAGACACGAGCCCACCCGTCGTGAACAGCACGCACTAGGACAAAAGGGCAGTTAGGTAATCTGCGTTTCCATGATGTATCACGGTCATCCACTACGGACTCCATCATGTACCATCAAGGTTGCACACATGCCCCATGCCGGATTCATGGCAACACACAATGGATACGTTGGTTTGGCATTGTGGATAGCTGCAAACCTCGGTGGAAGCCATGCTTTCCACCGGGATCGCCCTGGATGACACATAATCCTTGATGGTATATGTCCTAAGTCTCGCCATCATGGTACGCCTACGTGAACGTACCAATGTAGTATTCGTACGATCCATGCTGAAGTAGCTCATGACCATGATGGCTAAGCTGGTAGATTAGCCCATCTTGGGACATGAGTGGCCGAACTCTACATTGGAATTGTGTAGACTATCTTGGCTCTTAGATAGCTCAGTTCCATTTTGTATCAAATCGAATTGGACTCTATACCGGCCACATGTACACCACAATGGCTCAAGACCACCCGAGCCCACTGTGGAAGATACTTGTGTGGCTCCACACCATACACGTAAACTCCATGATGCACCCTAGACTACACTGCCCTAGCTTGGAACAACACAAGTTAGCTTCCACAATGGACAAGTGTATGCCACGATGGAAACAAGATGACCTCAACCCAGCTTGGGTCGCGAGTGACGCTGCCCATTCTAGCTACCATGAGACCATGGTGCAAACAAATCTTGATCCTTCCCCTGTGGGGATCCACACATTCGGCCCCACGACCGATACCATGCCACCACCATGGACCAGAGCTGCACTATTCCAGCTTGGGCTGCAAGTGATGCGACTCCACGCAGGATATGGTTCCACAACTCTGGCACATGGTGCGAAACACACCACAACGTTTGTGCATCAGGTTTAGCCCACCATGGATTGTCAACACTACTCCATGCACACATGAACATCCATTCATGCCCAGGAGGCGCAAACAACCATGTATTGATGCTTTGGGCAACACACCACAATGGCCCCTGCATCATCCCGCACGGTTTCACACCCCACAACCTTGGCTACATGCATTACATATAGGCATCTATGTAGCATTGATACATGATGGACCCCTATATGGGACAAGTGGACCGGATGAGATGGTGGCTACAGAGCCTCTACTACCGGGGCGGCCCCCGCCATGTTGGGGTCTTGATTCTCTTGTATGTCAGGGATGGCGTGATCGTCAAAGTCTTCGTCCGATGAGTCTACAGTGCCCTGCACACACAGGCTCGTCATCAATCCAATCATCTCAAGCTCAAAGTTGTTAGCTATGTGCGGACAAACAACAACAAATTGCATACTCATTCATAGTGGCAGTGCAAGTGGCAGCGGTAGAGCTACACAACACGTTCGGCTCATCAAGTGCACATGCTACAGGATGCACATATATGCATTGCAAGATCATCGCAAGCAGGCATGCCACACCATCGATGTAAATGACTTCTGTGGCCCCATTGGTTGCGACGGGCCGCGCCGCTTTCCCCTGCCCTCCGGAACAATCAATTGCACCTTCTTCAACATCTGCACACATTGCTGCTTGAGGCACGCCATGTTGCCGTCTTGAAAGACTATCATGTAATGCATGTATTATCATGCGCATAACAGCATATCAACTCTGAACGAGCCTAACGCCCGAATCTTACAATAACATTATTAAAAATGTATATGTGGTCATCAGAGGGTACATTTTGCCGTCACATAGCAATCTAAGGAGGCGATGAATGATTCAATAATGATGTTCCGGCACACATGTGACCATGTTCAACCTTAAAGCAAATATCACACCTGAGGGATAAGGATTTCTGCGGTGTAAGCCTCTGCGAAAGGTGACATGCCAAAAGCCGACGGGGCTGTGGCAGCATTAACATTTTCATGCGCCGCAGCGGGTGGCCCCAAATCTTTGAAGGCAGCTCCGACCATCGGCTCGAGGTACTGCACGTACTTGGCCCTCGCAACCGGTTGGCCGGGCTCAGCGTCGTCCTCAGTGGCACCTGTCTGCCCACCTTGATCATCGCCGGCACCCTCAATTGGGTCACGCTCAATGAAGATGACGACTTTACCACCTTCATCCCCAATCCTTCCAACTTTGGGCCGGGCTGCCTGCAAAGAATCAGAGCACATGTCCACCAGTCCGCACCGGATAGTGTGGAGTCAATGTCACGTTCATGTGCAATTGAGCATGATACCATTGACACGCCTGGCAGTTTATGACAATGACTACCTACCAAACTAGCACACACAACACACATATTTTGTGCATGACAGTAGACTAGGTGATGGCTTGAACATAACAACATCTGTGCTTTTTTGTACGCTCAAGTTCATCCTTGTCGGGCAGATAGAGTGCACATAACAGATCGTACTTTGTAGAAGAGACATGTAAATTCATGGCATGTCTCCGACGGCCTGAGCTCCGTGGATCGGGCGGAATGCCGGGCACCCCACTCCGCATCGGTGCGAGACTGTAGCAAGCCCTTGGATGGCTGCCGGGGACCAAACCGTACCACCGGCTGCGCCGCTTCGTAGTTGTAGATGGTGTTATTGGCCACTAGCGCCCTCCCATCACTCATGGGGGCGCATGTGGTAGAGGTCCTGTACGTTGCATTCACATTATTGTGACAATTCCATGCAACAGTTGCGTGTCACTTCAGCCATGCCTAAATGACAATAAGTGTGACATTCATAAACACAACTCACGACAACATATCATGTCCAAGTGGCATGCATCATTTGTGTTAGTTGCTTCAACGACATGATCATTCTCAGAATCACATGAAATTGTTTCAAACATGCGCATCGGGAGTCGAAACCCAAGCTTGTCTAGACAACGATACCATACCATTTCTTCGAGTCCCTGTTGTCTTCGGCCACGAATGAGTCGACAGCATCCTTCAACAAGACTAGGTTATCAGGGACTACGCGCAGATCCTCGGCTGTCTTCATCAAACATTTTAAAAAGTCTATTCTGATGAGTGTGCGATTGTCGTACACTTTGCAGTGTATTGACTGTCGATTCTCTGCAGAGCCGGGGGGGGCATGGCTCACCACCGCCAGTTTCTGGAATAGTTCCCCCCAAATGCAGACCCGTTGCAAAAGCTCCTCTTGGTCTGCAAAGAGTGCAACATAGCCCTGCATTTCGGATGTTTACATCAACGCACACACACGCAGACGCACAAACACGAACGCACACAGACACAGAGACACAGCGACAGAGAGACACAGAGACATCAAGACACAGAGACACAGAGGGAGACACCGAGATACAGAGACACAGAGACACAGAGACACAGAGACACAGAGACACAGAGACACAGATACACAGATACACAGAGACACAGAGACATAGAGACCAAGAGAGACAGAGACACAGAGACACAGAGACACATAGGCACAGAGACACACACCACATCATAGCACACCAGCAGAGCACACACGTGTGCACACAGCAGGGACACAGCGACACAGAGACACAGAGACACAGCGACACAGAGACACCGAGACACAGAGACACAGAGACACCGAGATACAGAGACACAGAGACACAGAGACACCGAGATACAGAGACACAGAGACACAGAGACACAGAGACACAGAGACACAGAGACACAGAGACACAGAGACACAGAGACACAGAGACACAGAGACACAGAGACACAGAGACACAGATACACAGAGACACAGATACACAGATACACAGAGACACAGAGACACAGAGACACAGAGACACAGAGACACAGTGACACAGTGACACAGAGAGAGACACAGAGAGAGACACAGAGAGAGACACAGAGAGACAGAGACACAGAGACACAGAGACATCGAGGCACAGAGACACAGAGACACAGAGGCAGAGACACAGAGACACCGATACACAGAGACACACACCACGTCATAGCACACAAGCAGAGCACACACGTGTGCACACAGCAGGGACACACGGGATCTTGCTTGCGTGATGCCCTCTTGACGCGACGCGCTTGGAAGAAGAAGCTTGACAACATCTGAAGGAACGCCGCTGCCTTCCTGTGGATGATGATTCCTCTAAGTTGATCTTCGGGATCATCCAGGAACTCCGCCATGTGGTCTTCCGTCGTGTTGTCTTTGTGTTTGTCGTCCGGGTGATCCCGGCAGTGCTTCCACAGAAGGTGGAAGAGGACACCATCCTCTTCTTGCCAGTGGCCGTCCTCATCCGAGGTTGAGCTCACTCGGACTCGGACTTTGGTCTTGAGCACAGGCCGGAGTTCCTGCAACGGAACCGTGCCTCGCGCAAGCAATGTCGGACAGCCATGGCTGTCACCTTCGATGGCTCCGCCGGCCAACTTATTCTCGTGCACAGTGGTAACGTATACAACCGAACGTTTTTAGCACACAAGCTTTCAAGGTTACGTGATCTACATCGACTAGCCGTACCAGCTACAGGAACGTGGATGAGGATCATCGATCACCAAGGCAATACGAGCAATCTTATGCAGTTTCTTCACACGCAGTCAGATATTATCACGCAGTCGTGCTTGTGGTATGCAGTAGCCCCGCAGCCGGCCGTTCACAACTCAAGTAGCACTCACACATGTGGACGCCCATATCTACACTGACAGCTGACCGCTTCTTTAGACACATCAGATGGTGCTGAATTCCCAGTCGCAGCCACTGTACTGCTGCAGATTCAATCGCATCCGCTGAGGGTATTTTCGAGCAGCTCACCTTCACCGCTGCCACCAGCCACCCGGGGATACGTGGCATCGACAGGCGCAGTACCGTCACCCACAAGTCTCTTCTGATGGACGCAACGATGGCCGCCTTGTTGCTGGGGCCTGGAGATCGAGGCATGGCGGTGTTGCTGGACAGTGTTAACAAGAGAGTTCTTAAGCAGTGAATCACAGAACATGCACGAGTATATGTGACGTCCACCAGCGACAGTTAAACAAATATGAAGGTGTAATACATGTCCCTCGGCGGGAGTGGCATCCTATAGCCCTGCCGACAGTCGCGCGGGTTGCTGCGGGGCTGGCTGCACGCGCGCATTTCGAAAAGTGTTGGACCTATCGCGGGTGTGCCGACCTATCCCGGGATGCGTGCTGTCGTGAGCACAATGGCGCGGTCCTGTGACGCCCGTATCGATCCAGCAGTCAAGGACGTCTGTTGACAAGATCCTACACCCTCTCTCTCACCAAGTTAGCGATACTTTGGGTCAGTTTGCTCGCCTGATTTGTGCAGCCGCAACCATGGTGCGCGGCACTGGCCGGCGTGGAGCTCCGGAATCCGGTCATAGACTGTCCCCACGCCGCTCGCCAACGACGTGTGATGTGTTTGGCCTGCTGCCGTCACTATGCGAGCACGAGCTTGTTCCAGGCACCGCATGGCGAGTCGGTTCCCATTGGCGACCGTTCCCGGCAAACTGGATACATCGATGTTCACAACCTCTACGTGCATGCACATAGCTATGTGTGGCACATGCCACCGGGGCGAACGCATGTGGCTGAAATTCAGCCGCTGAATTGTCGTCGCTCTGCGCGCAGCTTCTCGCCCAGCCTCCGGTCCGACCAAAACATGCAGTTACAGCGGCTGGCCACGGCAGATTCAACGAGGCCCTGCTTCGCACAGCTACTAGTATGCGATGTCGCACATATCACTCCGAGATTCGGTTTCAGTGTTTGTTTTCTCCCATTCACTCTTTTGTAACTACTCCGAGTCCAGACCACCACCTATCACTATCACAGCGACTTTGGTCACTGTCCCAACAAGCATGGCGCTTGTTTTATATCGGAGCAAGACAAGTGTTCATGGGGTGTCTGGTAGCCTGATAGTTAGCCAGCCATCGCCCGCACACACCTTGTCGCCTGAGCTTTGAAGCCCCTATCGGGGAGGGCCTCGCACGTGCCACACGTGCAGCCGGGCACGCAAGTGCTATGGCCAGAGCACTGGTCACCACAGCCTGCATCGACACGCATGCCGTGTCGCCACGCTGGCCTCCCAAAATCAGCTGACACGCGCAACAGCCCGCATGATAAACTGCCTTCTGTCGTGCCAGGGCTAAAAAAGTTTGTTGGTGCGCATTGCATGCGTACGGTACCGCCGGTGGTGTACCGGCTGTACACGTGACCATCAATTGCGATAAGGCATGAACGTGCATGCAGCTCACAGTGAGGTGTGTTGCGGAGTCCACTCTCTTCTGATCAAACGTCCATAAGGCATGATTACTGAACACGGTCAAAACCCCGTGCTGTGACAGCCTGAAAGGCTTACCGGAGTCCATGTAGAAGGCCTTGGCCAGATGTGATCGTCTGCAGATAGCTACAATGGCACAACGGGTGCTGAAACACCTGCACTACCTGTTTCAGAGTCGTCATATCTTAGCGCATCCTCTGTGAATGATGTCAGTGATTCGTACGCTCACACAGGAGTATGGTGTTTATTCTACAGCACCCATGCTCCATTCACTTCACTACTGCATCAGCTTGCTATCAGAGGCTGCAGCTAGCCAATGGCCAACCGGAATACAATTGTATTCTCAGCTTGCAAGCAAAAACACGACACGCCCATCTGCTGCCCTCGCAAGTGTTATCAAGTCAATGTTGCTCACCAGTCCAGGTCCAATGACTCTAGTGAGACAGTGAATGCTTCCACTGAGACTCTGACATTTCCAGCAACACGGTGACTGCTGCTGCAGCCATGATCATTGACTATTTATCGATGCTGCTGGCGACTCTGACAATTCCAGCAACACTGTAGCTGCTTCTGCAGCCATGATCATTGAAATATTTTTCAATGCTGCTCGCGACTCTGACAATTCCAGCAACACTGTAGCTGCTTCTGCAGCCATGATCATTGAATGTTTTTCAATGCTACTCGCGACTCTGACAATTCCAGCAATACAGTAGCTGCTTCTGCAGCCATGATCATTGAATGTTTTTCAATGCTGCTGGCGACTCTGACAATTCCAGCAACACAGTAGCTGCTGTTGCAGCCATGATCATTGAATATTTCTATATGCTGCTCGCGACTCTGACAATTCCAGCAACACAGTAGCTGCTTCTGCAGCCATGATCATTGACTATTTATCGATGCTGCTGGCGACTCTGACATTTCCCGCAATACAGTAGCTGCTTCTGCAGCCATGATCATTGAATGTTTTTCAATGCTGCTCGCGACTCTGACATTTCCAGCAACACAGTAACTGCTGCTGCAGCCATGATCATTGAATATTTTTCAATGCTGCTCGCGACTCTGACAATTCCAGCAATACAGTAGCTGCTTCTGCAGCCATGATCATTGAATGTTTTTCAATGCTGCTCGCGACTCTGACAATTCCAGCAATACAGTAGCTGCTTCTGCAGCCATGATCATTGAATATTTTTCAATGCTGCTGGCGACTCTGACAATTCCAGAAACACTGTAGCTACTTCTGCAGCCATGATCATTGAATATTTCAATATGCTGCTCGCGACTCTGACAATTCCAGCAACACAGTAGCTGCTGCTGCAGCCATGATCATTGACTATTTATCGATGCTGCTGGCGACTCTGACATTTCCCGCAATACAGTAGCTGCTTCTGCAGCCATGATCATTGAATGTTTTTCAATGCTGCTCGCGACTCTGACATTTCCAGCAACACAGTAACTGCTGCTGCAGCCATGATCATTGAATATTTTTCAATGCTGCTCGCGACTCTGACAATTCCAGAAACACTGTAGCTGCTTCTGCAGCCATGATCATTGAATATTTTTCAATGCTGCTCGCGACTCTGACATTTCCAGCAACACAGTAACTGCTGCTGCAGCCATGATCATTGAATATTTTTCAATGCTGCTCGCGACTCTGACAATTCCAGCAATACAGTAGCTGCTTCTGCAGCCATGATCATTGAATGTTTTTCAATGCTGCTCGCGACTCTGACAATTCCAGCAATACAGTAGCTGCTTCTGCAGCCATGATCATTGAATATTTTTCAATGCTGCTGGCGACTCTGACAATTCCAGAAACACTGTAGCTACTTCTGCAGCCATGATCATTGAATATTTCAATATGCTGCTCGCGACTCTGACAATTCCAGCAACACAGTAGCTGCTGCTGCAGCCATGATCATTGAATATTTCTATATGCTGCTCGCGACTCTGACAATTCCAGCAACACAGTAGCTGCTTCTGCAGCCATGATCATTGACTATTTATCGATGCTGCTGGCGACTCTGACATTTCCCGCAATACAGTAGCTGCTTCTGCAGCCATGATCATTGAATGTTTTTCAATGCTGCTCGCGACTCTGACATTTCCAGCAACACAGTAACTGCTGCTGCAGCCATGATCATTGAATATTTTTCAATGCTGCTCGCGACTCTGACAGTTCCAGAAACACTGTAGCTGCTTCTGCAGCCATGATCATTTAATGTTTTTCAATGCTGCTGGCGACTCTGACAATTCCAGAAACACTGTAGCTACTTCTGCAGCCATGATCATTGAATGTTTTTCAATGCTGCTCGGACTCTGACAATTCCAGCAATACAGTAGCTGCTTCTGCAGCCATGATCATTGAATATTTTTCAACGCTGCTCGCGACTCTGACAATTCCAGAAACACTGTAGCTGCTGCTGCAGCCATGATCATTGACTATTTATCGATGCTGCTGGCGACTCTGACAATTCCAGCAACACTGTAGCTGCTTCTGCAGCCATGATCATTGAAATATTTTTCAATGCTGCTCGCGACTCTGACAATTCCAGCAACACTGTAGCTGCTTCTGCAGCCATGATCATTGAATGTTTTTCAATGCTACTCGCGACTCTGACAATTCCAGCAATACAGTAGCTGCTTCTGCAGCCATGATCATTGAATGTTTTTCAATGCTGCTGGCGACTCTGACAATTCCAGCAACAATGTAGCTGCTGCTGCAGCCATGATCATTGACTATTTATCGATGCTGCTCGCGACTCTGACATTTCCAGCAACACTGTAGCTGCTTCTGCAGCCATGATCATTGAATGTTTTTCAATGCTGCTCGCGACTCTGACAATTCCAGCAATACAGTAGCTGCTTCTGCAGCCATGATCATTGAATGTTTTTCAATGCTGCTGGCGACTCTGACAATTCCAGAAACACTGTAGCTACTTCTGCAGCCATGATCATTGAATGTTTTTCAATGCTGCTGGCGACTCTGACAATTCCAGAAACACTGTAGCTACTTCTGCAGCCATGATCATTGAATATTTCTATATGCTGCTCGCGACTCTGACAATTCCAGCAACACAGTAGCTGCTGCTGCAGCCATGATCATTGAATATTTCTATATGCTGCTCGCGACTCTGACTATTCCAGCAACACAGTAGCTGCTGTTGCATCCATGATCATTGAATATTTCTATATGCTGCTCGCGACTCTGACAATTCCAGCAACACAGTGGCTGCCTCTGCAGCTATGATCATTGACAATTTTTAATGCTGCTCGCGACTATGACAATCTGTTGCTGTTCAGTCAGATAATTGCAGTGACGCAATGGCTGCTGCTGCAACCTTATGGATTGATCAATGAATACATGCACATGGCGTGGTGCTTGCCGGACTGGCCAGTCCGACGATACTAGCAACACAGTGGCTGCAACCGCTACTTTTGTGATCTATGCCATATCAGGCTGGTCACAATACTGGGCATCTCGGTGGCATCCCCGGCTGATCCCAAGACCGGAGCACTGCAGTGTGAATCACTGCTTTGACAGCAAGTGGCACCCATGCACAGACAAATGGCGGGATGAGATATATTGGTAGACTCACAAGCCTGATCGCATGTTACAAATATCGAGCTTCTACTGAAGACGATTGGTTGTAACAGTTGGTGAAATACACATGCTTGTGCATGGTATGCAGTGCTCTCTGCATCCTTTTGGAGATACGCTTGCCCTTATCAATGTGACTTGGCTGCACTGGGTGCCGCCTTGGGTCACATGCCACAACTGGAACCACCGGAAGATGACTCATGTGCCGCTCAGTCTCCGGCAAGGTGATCGCGTCTGAGGACACGTTTATGGGATAAGCTGACATCACATTGTCAAACTGTAGTGCAGCGTGCTCACACCGAGTGACTGTGTTTCCCCCGTTCACTGCCCGCAAGAGGTCCGTACTGGACTTCGTCCAGACCCCAGACCCCTCCAGCGCTCGAAAGACCTTTCGCCCGAGTGCAGCTGTTGCCCACTTTGGGGTGATCTTGAACCCGACATCAGTCCCCTTGCGGACCTCGCATATTGCCAGCAACACTGACCTGTGCACTGGCAGTCCGCATAGCTCAGCACATCTACGTTTGTAAGGTTCCGGGCTGACTCGAGCTTCCACGAAGTACTTGATGTGTGCCAAACAGGGCACAGAATCAGGTTTAACCCTGCAAAACACAGAGCAGCGTAATGGAACCGGTTGAAATGGAATATGAGGCACTGTAAAGTGCAGGCAGGTTTGGCTATGATCCCAAAGCAGGCCAGTCGTACAGTATACACATGCGCGGGTCTCAGATGCAGAGCAAGAGCTACTGGTACGCACCTGTCCGCAAACACTTCGGTATACAATCCGGACACGTCCCGCTCGCGGAGGCCACGAAACTCATTGCCCGCTGCGTAGACGTAGCCATATATACTTGCCCGCGTGAACCAGTACAGGTCATACATGGCTGCCAAGCGCCTTGGGGTGCACAAGGCATTGCTCTGGTCAAAGGTCTCTGGTAGGCCACCCTTCAAGCGCGCAGTGGATTCCCCTGCAACCCTCCAGCAATATAGTTACAGGGATGAAAATCACAGCAAGCTGTGCAGCTGATGCAGCCTATGCTCATCTGCATGCTGAAAGGTTGCCATGATTGCATGCAGCTGATTTTGAGATCAGCTCACTTCAGGCTACTCATTGGTGAGTGCTCACCATGCAGGCTCGTGCCAGAGCCTCTGAGTATAGGGGACGTACACATAACATCCTTCCGGGGCCAATCGCCGTCGGGATTCAACGCACTCGTGGTGTACAGATGAAAGCCCAGACAATTACAAGCCTCAATGTAGAACTTGGACTGCCGAGCGTGCTGTGTCAGCCGGTGGCCCACGCCAAGCATCAGTGTCTGCTCTCGGTGAAGTGTACTTGGAGCATCATGTGCCGGCACAGGCGCATCACCTACAGCTGCATCATGCTGCTGTTGGGGGATCGGCTGGATAGCTGCAGCTGCGAGGGGCACCCTTGTGGAGGGACCAGCTGCTGCCGAAGGGGTTTGAAGAGCCTCCAAGGCCGCACTGCCCGCGTGTGTGGGATCAGACGCTGTGGACGTTGCGTTCCTCGGTGGGAGAGGCAGGCCCGGCGCGTCTACCAATGCTGCGTGCACCCACACATGCGCCATTCTGTCCACCAAGTCATTCGCAATGGCCCCTTCGGCGTTGCAGGTGCAGCGATTCCTGTAAGTGCGATGCCAACATCAGACAACAGGTGGACGGCCATCGCGTCGTGGGGAGCCCACAAACACTGCAGCGGTGGCACTCATGCATGCTGCTCGGACACACCAGCACATGTATATACATGCCATATATGGCATGCGCATCAATGTAGAAACTCCCAAGCACGCGGCACTATTCGTCTGAGTACTGCTTTGTATAGGCATTGACGTATCTGTGGTGGATAATTGGTGAAGGGTAGAAGGTCAGACACCCTAGCTCCAAGGTAGCAACCCGAGGATGTTGGGAGCCCCATAGAGGATGGAAGAACATGTAGGCATGGCGGGATCAGAGATGGGCAGGTGCGCGCCTGATAGCTAGGCAGGCATCACAGCGGACCATGCGCTCCACCCACATGTCATTATCATCAGCTGGGTCCCCCACCAGCCGTGCAAGGTCGGCCATGTGGCCTGCCGCCTGATGAAGCTTGAAGGAAAATGAAAACTCGTTTGGCTGGTCACGAAAGCTGTGCTCAGCCACAGCGCCGTACGCATGCATGCAGGCCTGCGCCTCCTTGAGGCGGAGGTCCCATGCACATGCAGACTGCTCGGCCCCGACCCGCGTGAGTGATATGACGCCGTGTCGGAGAAATGCCCTGCACCAGAGTACTAACTGCGGTCTACCTATAGGGGGTACGTCAGTAGCCAGATCATTACGTGCACTGCAAGCTCGGACACACAGGACAGGCGAAGAACGTGGCAAAGCCGTAGGTAGACAGCACCTCAAATTCACATGCATGGCTAGATTCGCACCACATTACCAGCAGATTTTCTGGAACCCCGAATTCAATCATATCATGAAAGAGGTATGGCGAGATGCTCTCGAGCCATAATTGCATCTCCTCGATGGTCATTGGCGCAAGGTGCTCCAAGAAATTCACTGCCGCGCACGAGGGCGTGGTGCGCAGGCGCATGTGCTGAAGCCTTGCCCCGAGAACATGCCTTGCGTGGACAGGGTGCTCAATGGGCATGACCTGGGCCACGGCTTCATCAGCCGCTTCCCGGTTTGACACAGCGAGCCGTGCAATCAGCAGCATCACAAAATTCTTCACGATTCCAAGGTATAAAACGTGGTAGGTTGCGAAAGGTGCATGGAAAGTTCTGCTGAAATACGGCAGGCACGCAAACACACATGTACCCTGACTTCCAATCTGTACACAAAACCGTGCTGCACTGTGGCATACGCATGGCTGGTCGGGATATGGCAGCATGTTGCAATGCATGGGCCCCAGGGGCACAGGGTTGTACAGAAGCACCAACACCGTACAAGTAGGACACCTGGGCAGCTCCGGCACGAAACTTCTTCATGGCGGCCACGCGAGATCCGGCTTTTTCACATGTGGCCAAGCATTCGAAACGCAGCTTGTCGGCACGGCTGTCGCGGGCGGCCTTCTGGTGCTCCGTCATGACAGCGGTCCCCGGTCCATGCACGTGTTTCCCACACACGTACGCGCGGACCGATTCCGCTTCGCGCTCATTGGCCGCAACAGGCGCCAACTTTGCAGATACAGCGCCTGCGGACGGTGTGCCGACGCCCGGCCCCACCGCACAAGATGGAGTTACGGTGGCCAGGCTATCAAACCCGGAGGACATCAAAAACCTGCGAGAATGCACTAGCCCTTGGGGGGGGGGGGGGGGGGGGGGGGGGGGGGGGGGGGGGGGACAACCACTGCAGCCACACGGCAGCATCATCATCATCATCATGCATGTTAGTCAACGACTTGTCCGATCACTGGGGACCACGCACCCAAAAAACTTGGTTGCGTTGAATGACCCTTTCTCCCCGAGCAACGTGCAGATGTCACACGGACGCAGACCTGACCATTGGATGTTCTTGAAAATCTTGTTTCGCATCGGGCCGTCAGCCATGAGCCCCGTCAATAATACGTACACAGTCAACGTTTTCTTGCCAATGACATTACCTTTGTCATCAAATCGCCATGTGGAGACTCGATGCAATCCACCGCAGCCGCCGCTGTCATTCTGATTAGTAAGCGCACCTCCAGCGCCATCGACCAGTGGCGGCATCATGGCTCTCAGCTCTTTCAATGCTAATTCAAATAAGGAGTCATACACCGAATCCTCACATGGGCCATCGATGATTGCTAGCACAAAGATGTTAAAAGCTTTGGTCGAGTAGGCTTGGGGCATGTTCTGAATTCTGTGTGACACGCAGACCCGGTGGATGATGTCCGTGGCCAGTGAACGCGCACAAGGTAGATAGCGTATGCATGCATACAATGTGAGCACACGCCGACACGTTCGTCGGAGCACCACACATGGAAGCAACCTAAAAGCACTGTGATGCGCTCACCTGAATCCCAGGAGGGTGACTCCGTACACGCGCCGCTTCCAGGGCTGGAAGCCGTCCATGCCCATCTTCAATAACACCAGCGCGGTTTCACTGCCATGCTCAGTGTCAGCAACCCCGGTATCATCATGACGCATATGCATGGGTGGAGAGGCAGTCTGCCCGGTCTGAATGAATTGATGTAGAGCAAGATTCTGCTCCTCGGGTGTAAATGAGGCGAATCCGGCAATGAAATTCTCTGCAAGGTGGCGCATCCCACCGGAATTAAAGAACGAGCCAGCATTCTCCATCTCGGCAGCGGTGTCCAACTCGCTGAAGGAACGGGCCCACTCCCCAGAGATGAAGGCTGTCCGGATGAGATTTGCGATGCCAAAGTAACGCACACATTTTCTTGGATGCAGCACCCCGTTGTTTAGCTTCCTGCTCTCAGATACATTCATTGCGGGTGCCACATCGACAAGCAGCTGGTATGTTGTGCAATGCAAAAGATCACTTGACGAGGCAATAGGCTCTGTGTGTACACAAGTAAGAGAAAAAAATATGTTTAATCTGTAGAGAGCCCAATATGGTGACTGCACAAGTTGCAATGCTTGAAGCAGCAAGCAAGGAATGTCTCGGTGTGATGTCACTGTGCATGCACATGTTCCAGAATCTAGTGTTGCACAGCGTACCCAGCTGTGTGCCCAGCTGTGTGCCCGAGCACAGCATGACCGTACCTGAAGCGTTCCCGTTGGCAGCCTGCCACTGGGCACAGGTCGCTGGAAGTTCCTGGATAGTGTGGGTAGATATGGTCGCAGTCCTTGTCCGGGCACATGTGCCGAACTGGTATGCTGTCGAGTTCAGGCGTGTCTTGAAGCGGTTGCCGGAGCTGCTTTCGTAGCATGTAGAATGTTCGGGGCAGTCTGTGGCCCGGGGGCAAGATGGCTCCTAAGAGGGAGAGCCAGAACCCGAGCTCCTTGTTGCTGATGCGGTGCTTTCGTTTACCAGCCGCAATACGGCTGACAACCTGCACTATGCCGCCCGAGATGCCAAGAATTCCATCCGCCATACTGTGGCTGCTGCCGTGTGCCGTGTGCGCTTCACACGCACACCTGTGCATGCTGACATGTGAGGATCAACACAGTTTGCATGCAGCTGATACAGCATGCATGCACACGTGTGGCCATCGCACCTCCAGGACAGTGACAGAGCAGGTCGCTGGGCATTCTGTCTCCCAGAGCGGAGCTAGAGACGGATGCAGCAGTCCGTCATCGGCGTCCTCCCCAGCATCCTCATCAGTCCCTTCATCCTGTATATCTGCATCAAGGGCGGCGGATCGCGCAACTACCGCGCACAGAGCCGGCCATGGGCGGCCACAGCGAGTGTACCTTCAGAATGTGGCATATCCAGCGGCAGAAGGCACACCATATAACAACTGTGCTCCGCGGATGCGGTCGCCCATCTCGGCAACATCACCTGCCGTACTGTCACCTTCCGAAGGCAGCAGCTCCTTTGGGATGTCCGCCACATCATGATGGTTGTCCGTCGGCATGCTGTCAAAGTGTGCAGATGGAGCCCCTGTAGAGTCCACAACCTCTGATGTCAGCAGCTCTACAGCAAACTGTGAGAGGTGTAACGACTGTAGGCTTGAAAGACCTTCAGACATTGACTCATATGTACCGAATATACTGGCATCGGCCTCCGATGCTGCTGCTGCGGCATCGTCAGGTTCCATTTGAAAGCCATCACGCAGCTCAGTGGAGCTGCATGCACTCATGGATTGATCGTTGCTGCAGCCGTCAGCTTTCTGGATGCTACACCTCATAGTTGCGTCTGCATGTTCTGCATCAGCATGCATTGTTGCTGGCCCAGCATCAGCTGCAGACGGTGTGATAGACACTGGTGGAGAGACCGTGCGGGAGTCTAGGTGCAAGCCTTCATGACCGGAGTGTCCAGACACCCGGTCCCTGTCCACATAAGTACTATCATTGTGCGGCGCATTGTTGTCGCCCCGCGGGCGTGACCGACTTCGTTCCTGGATGTTGTTTAGCTGGGCGTGCAGGGTATCTGCAGCATATGCATGGGATGCCTAAGGGAGAGCATGCCTGCATGGACTACCTGGGGAGGGAGTCAGGTCCCGGCTCTCCCGGGAGTCTGGGAGGGGAATCCAGTCCCACCAAACACACTCGTGCATCGCATGTGCTAGGCGCCTCTAGCATGTAAGTACAGCTGACAGGCACCCGACGCGTAGCAAGCAGTCCACATAAACCTTGTATTGGTTTGACTATGCCACGGAGTCTGCACACCGGACGCAGCGTAGTCTCCTCCAATTCTAGTCCTCCACTTGAGCTCATGCTCAAGGCTACCCTTCTCGCTGCTGGCCTGGATGTGCTTAGCACGATGCTTTCTGATGTTGTTCCGTGTGATGCCGGTATCACATGCCACACAGTACACTACATGCCCGCTGTTGAGCTGACAGTTTGCTACCAACTCTGCAACAGCTGCGTGGCCAACTTTAAACATTCCCACCCGCTCCGATTGAGCATCGGAATCGGCTGTGGTGAGCGTCATAGTCCCAGCTGTCAGAGAGGAGGCAAGGCTAGTTCATTGAGCAGCACAACTTGTGCATGCTTGTACACACTATGGACCCACCTGGCATACAGACAGGCCCCTACAGAGGAACACCACGTTTCCAGGATGCACAGCCCCAAACTACTACCGAGCAAACGTTGCATCAAGGTACATTCGTGCACATCGATCGAATGCAGCGGCCTGATTCAATCTGACTGTGGCGCCTCCGTCACTGCACCTCAAGCCACCGCACGCTCGGGATCAGCACACGGCACAGTGTTGCAGTTGCTTCGGGTGAGATTCGGTTTCAGTGTTTGTTTTCTCCCGTTCGCTCTTTTGTAAAGCACACGGCACAAGCATGACAGACACCTGTGTTGCCCAATGTCTGTAGCTTCCTGCGGCAGTGAGACGAAACAAGTCGTTGACCTGTCATGGTTGCGAGGCTACATGGGTGCACGCGCACTGGCAGCTGCCTTTGCAGCTGTGCTCGGCGCCGGCCGTGTGCGCAGCGCGACAGCACGACGGAGAACAGCTGCGGCGCCACTGGCGAACGACGAGCTGGAGCTGGCCGTGGCCGCGTAGGTCTGTGCTTGCCGCGCCTTACAGCATCTGTAGGTTCCGTTACACATATGCGACGTACAAGTTGCTGCAGCATTACTGCGGAAGACTGAGCGTATAAAAACAGATCGGATGCTCATTTGATTGCGGTGGGTGGTTTACATTGGATGTCGATGTCGCACGCACGCACGCCCACCATTTTTGAATTGCACGACGCGGCGAGCGAGTATTTAGCCCCTTCAGAGACCCACGTGGGGAGCCGTGACAGGCTTCGCCATGTGTCTGGTGTGCAGCCATGCAGAGTTGTGAAAATTGTGAATGCATTCCTCCGGCGTGCACGCCGATGGCGAGTACTTTTTGCACGAGCTCGAGCATGCGCGACAAGGTGCTGGACACGGCATGGCACACCTCATCGTACTGCCTAGTATGCACAGGCGATCAGATAACAGGACGTGCGTGTACGTGTGGCAGGTATAGCACGTCTGTAGTGTACCGCTGTTCCGGGACATTTCGCCTGCCCAGGACAATTGCGCTGCACGTTGATATCTGAGATAGCACATTCGCGCGGTGGACTATTGATTGAATCATTCTGTGACACGTCAATAGCCTTGCTGTGCATTGACAAATGCGGTGCGTTTTGCAGGTTTGCCTGTATTATAACGCATTTGGTGGAGTCGTCCTTGCGACGGCGCTGAAGCTGTACCCGTGCTCGATGCAGTGGAGTATGCCGATCTGCATCTAAGCCTTTTCTCGACAGCAAGAACTACGCAGGTGTGGCGATCGCATCATTGGTCACCTACTCATGCAGCCTTCGTAATGTTGTTGTGCTTGCTTTTGTGTTTTTGTGTAATGCTTGTCTGGTCATGTTCACTATTCTGTAGTTGACTATGAAAATGTGGCGGTGCCTGTGTGTGTGAGTATGTGTTGCTGCCGGGTTGGGAACAAACATCGTGGGTAGGTTTGTCAGAAACAGATTGCTCTCCTTTTGACACTATGCCTGCCATAATCACTCTCACACACACCCCCATGATGTGTACACCATCACATACCGGTGTAGCACGAGAATATGTGTGTGCCTCTCAAGACCGTGTCCTTTGCAGCCACAGGATCTTGAGTCTTGTGAGGTTCACATCAGCATAGCCTTTTCTGTGTGCTACGTTCACACATTTATTTTGCCTTGGTGCCACTGTGAGGGCGCACTGCTGCTTGGGCCGGGTGGCATGAGGTCATTGGACAGGACCGGCAGTCCCGTCAAAACTGCCTTTCCTGCATTATGTGCCATCGACGGGGCTGTCTCGTCATTGACACGCACTGATCCATATTGCCTAAAGCTATTTGTGTTGGTGACCGCCCGAAACCTGTGAGAGCACTGGTGCAAAGCATACATCCCTCCTAGTGCAGGGTCACACATGCGATCCACCTCGACTCAATCTTCAGACGATTGTTCCATGCTAAGGCCACATCAAGCCATATATTATGGTTTTCCGAGTGATGTAACACCACACAGTACCGCAGTCATCACACTATGTATAGCACGGTAGGTACATCATACATCGCGGCCCTCCTTGTTCAACAAGCGGTAATTTCACATGTACCACCTCCACAATGGCCGACCAGGCCCTGCGGATGGGCAGATCAGCTCCTCATAATGTGCCACGGGCCGAAAGGTGACATGCTCGTGACAGCTGCTCACCATCGTGTCTTCCCACTGGGGATGCCACGAGGGTGAGAGCTGCACCCCATGCCGTGGCGTAGCCTCAATGCTGTGCCAAGATGGCCAGAGCTGCTCACCACCGTGGCTGTTTGAGGTAACACACACCATTGCACAAGTCACCCTCACCATAGTGGAGGTTCCAACAGCCCATCATGATTCCATTTCCTTGTTGTGTGCATAGTGGCCACTCGGGCTGCCACAATGGTGAGAGCTGCACCCCATGCCGTGGCCTGGCATCAATGCGGTGCCATGATGGCCGGAGCCACTCACCACTATGGCTGTTTGAGGTAATGCACACCACTGCAGTAGTCACCTTCACCATAGTGGAGGTTCCAACTACCCATCATGATTCCATTTCCTCGTTGTGTGCACAGTGGCCGCTGGTGTTGCCACGACGGTGAGAGCTGCACCCCATGCCCTGCCTTGGGCTTAATGCAGTCCCACAACGGTCAGAGATGTGCACCACCGTGGATGTTTGAGGTAACGTGCACCATAGCACGTGACATCGTCACCACAGTAACGTTTCCAAATACCCGTAATGGTTACAATTACATGGTGTACGCACAGTGGCCACTAGTGCTGCCATGATGGTGAGAGCTGCACCCCATGGCGTGGCCCGGCCTCAATTCAGTGCCACAATGGTCAGAGCCACTATCCACTGTGGATGTTTGAGGCAATGCACACCATTGCACAAGTCACCCTCACCATAGTGGAGGTTCCAACAGCCCATCATGGTTCCAATCACATGTCGCATGCACAATGGCCCAGACACAGCGCCACCTTGGTGACAATGTAGTCCGCCATGGCTGCATTTGGGCCATGTTGGCATGAGAGAGCCGCCACGCCAACGTGGTCCAGTAGTATTCCAAGGCACGATGTGAAGCAGTCCAGCATGGGTTCCAAACCGATCCGGGGTGACCCTGTGGGGCGCTGGCCTCCTGCGTGGATTTGCGTAAACCTGCGTGGAACCTGTGCATCCATGATGGATGTGCCCGTCCCCCAACCCCCCCCTTTCCCTAGTGTGCATGTGGAAGTTCTCTCGGAGCGCGTCGAGTGTTTGGAATGTCCTGTGGGAAGTTGTGCACACGAGAGGTCATGTTAGAGCGATCACAGGCGTCATGTGGTGCTTACGTTATGATGGGCCCATGTGTTCGTGGTTACTCATCGATACCTGCTCGAGTCAAGGCCCCTTGCAAGTGCCTCTACAGGGTACGAGAGGATCAGAACGGGCGATGATGCGGGCAAGGGACCTGCCGTGACATGCAGACATGAGCTTTTTGTGCAAGGGGTCTTTCACCCTTGGCATCTAGAGATGTAACCAAATCTATGCTGACAAGGCTGCACGACATTTGCAGGAGTGCGAACACATTGGATACGTAGGTGTTTCATATCTCGCATCATCGCGCTCCAGTTTGCGAGAATCCAAAGGTGCACAAGATGGCATCGCGGGAGGACAGACGCACCACATCCATCGGCTGGATGACCCAGCCCATCTGCGCACACGTCACCACGCTTGATGAATCTGTCAGCGTGGTCGGTGAAAGAAGTTTTTGCCGGGAAGACGGCTCCGCAACAGCATGTAAAACGTTTTGCTGGGTTGCCAGTCCTCGGGTTGGTACGACCAGTTTTTACAGAGTGCACGGGATAATGCCTAGCATACACTATAGTGACACCGTCAGAGTCTTCTCTGTAGTTGTACTTCCGCATCGTACGAGTGCTGCTCTTGATACGGCTACCGATCGCGACATGGCTGTGCTAAATGGACAGCTGTAGCGAGCGATGACGCTGTGCGAGATCACGAGAGCAGGTCGACATGTTCTTTTTCAGGATACAGCTTCGATGCACTCTTTTGACGCAGCATACATGTGCTCGTGTGGATGGCTACTACTACTTTCAGACCGGCACCGGCGGTCGTGAACGATGTGCCTGTAGCCACTACCACCGACCTGTCGCGACTTGGCAATCGATCAAGTGATGCTCTACACGCACGCTGCAGCTACCAACAGCATGCAATTTGAATATGCACTCAGGCAAGAACAAAAATGTAGAAACAATTTTCTTTCAGCACATCGGGACTGGGACCATGGCTGCTCGTGATTCCAGAACGTGCTGCGCCACGGTGGTGTGCCTCCTCGTCGGACCCGTCGTTGCGAGAGGCGTCACGTCACGATCCAAAGGTAAGATTGAAAAGACTTTGAAATATCGTCTGGGTCCATCGACGTCAATCGAACAGAAGCTGCTTGCGATCGAAGAGGATTTGGGGACCGGCAACTGTGAAGACGCCAGCGCATGGGCAATCACAGACAAGAAGGATTTCAAGATACCCGACGAATCAGATCGCCTCAGATTCCGTGTGGCAGAAGTGCTTGCGTTCGCTTTGGATTTCTGCAAGCATCAGGTGCTGCGCCTCATCAAATGTCTGCTGAACTGTCGTGTCGGGTGCCTTGCCCAGTGCAGCTCTGCTCCCCTTTTTGAGGTTTCCAGCCTCTGGTATTGAACAGGTGGAACCGGACCCCTTCGTTTTCAAGGCAACGCGAGAAGACAGTCTTACACACGATCACCTGCTGCTCACAGTCGTCTTCCCAAAATTTCCAAATGATGAACCTACACTGGCGGTTACACAGCCAGCTGGGAAGATAAGGAGTGGTCAAATTGTATTTGCCGAGAATTGGATGAGAGTGCCAAGTGCGTCAGTATCCAGTGTGGTTCCACAATTTGTTGCATTGATTTGGACCGCACACTACACCAATACCGGTGACTTGCAGGTGGTAAATGTAGCCTCACTAACAAGCTGATACAATACTTACGTGCAACGGTGAAGGAGGACCAAGCTGGGATCAAAGTTATTGCTGAAGATCAGACGATGATGCTGATGCCCACCTACTCGAATACAACCATTCACGACATTAACCCGGACTTTAAGTACGATGCGGACACGTGCGCTGGCACCGTGAAACACCCTGCTGCGATGGTGACATGGCTAGACGACATTTATGATGGCGTACACAAGCTATTGATGACGAATTTTCAAATAGATCTTGCCGCTGCCAGGGTAAGACTGCACTTGTGTTAACATGCTATGACATATGCTACGACTCACACCCGCTAGGGGTTTTCTCGCTGGCAGAGTAGAGACAATAATGTGTTACCGGATCGGTGTGCCATTTGCAGACCAAAGCGCTGCGCTATGGGATTGAGTGGCGATCAGACCTCAAAAACAGAAAAGTCGTGAATAAGGCACTGGTTGTCACTCAGCGAGCATGGTTGGACAAAAACTGCTGCCGTGTCATCAGGTTCCTGGACACAAACAACTTCCTGACGAAGAAACAGAGAGAGGCTTTGACTGACGGCCTTAGCAAGGAACTAGCTGAAAAAGTAATGAACTGCATTCAGAGAGGATGCCTGGTACGTCACATGTTGCAGCGTAACCTGACAGACCAATCTGCAAGCCGCGCCACCCACTAGGAGAATGGCGACACGGTGAAACGGATCCGGGTGTCGTCCGCCAGATTCCGAAAGTCCGTTCACTCTCTGATACCTCTCCGACGTCATCGGAAGCGAGCAGTCGGATGGACCTTGGACTTTGGCACCGAATCATCCGCCGACCCAGGTATAATCTGCCGGACTGTGGACGTACCTTACCGCTGCAAGTGGCCTTCGCGTGTCTGCGCCGGCTGCCATGATACGAGGTCACTTCGGGCCCAGCCCGCGCCAGTGTTGGCACTTTTGTATTTCGTATGGCATACGCTGGGCAGCGAATACGGTATGCAAATACGTTTGCGGTGGGGGAATACGTGTGTCAAAGTGCACTTGAGGCAGGAACATAGCAACGGGGGTGCGGGGGCGCAGCCCCCGCCGACCAGAGCATCTGTGCATGCACCAAGACAACAGCAGCTCATTCTGTTGCAACATCCTCGTCGCTGGCATCACTGCTTCCACCCTCGTCCTCCGAAGCAAATGCATCGAAGTACATCTGCTCATAGAGCTCACTACGGTTGGCGTGCTCTGTCGCATACAGCGTACGCAGGTTCTGGAACACATAAACAAGCTTCTCAGTCTTGTCTACGCTCAGGCGGTTGCGCTTCTTGCTCACAACATGCTCATACGCAGACCAGTTGCGCTCACAAGGCGACGCCGTTGGCCCCAGCGCAGTGATGCGCTCTGCAATTTCTGCAATGCCTTAATATCTACGTGAGATTTCCAGTCATCATCACGCCCTCGCTTTTGCGCTGCAGGGCCCGCGGCCGCGGGCCTGTTCCCCAAGAACCGCTGCATCGTGCCACAGTGAACAGCACGCTGCACGTAAGCCGCAATGTCTCATGACCTCTGACAATACTACAGACACGACTAAACGTTACACGAGGCTCTGTGTGGCGGCATGCGCAGCGCAGCGGCCGCGGCAGGTGACTATTGAGCCTACGCGCTTGTCGACAAGCGTCTACAAGCGCAGTCTGTGTACAGCGCTAGCACTTAGGCGCCCACACGCTGGCCAAGTCCAACGTATGCCGTATTCCATACGATGTGGCCATAATACGCGTATTTCATACGTTTTTTTCGAGAATACGCGTATTTTGCCAACACGGGCCCCGCGCTGACAGTGGATCGAATGATACTATTGGTTACTTTATTACTACACGCGTATCTGGAAACGACTGGATTGGACACGGTGCAGGTATATGTGGACCCATACTCATGGCAACTGACATCGACTTTGGGCAGGAGACGAAGCGGCAGGAAGCTGGAGGCAGGCTCACAATAGCGGTGACTTTCTGCATCGCCCAAGATAGCGTTGGTCCGTATTTCAGGCTCGGCAGCAGTCCATGTAGTGTCGGTCGTCGCCCTGTGAATGGTGGCCGGAAAAGCGTGCACATAGGTTCCTGGATGCGAATGCATGCGGTGGTCCAGAGTGGCCATTCGGCGAATGGCCACTCTGGCGGAGTTACGTCATCATGCTCCAGGTAAGGCGTGCGCTCGTCCTCCTGGACGCGAATGCATGTGATGGTCCAGAGTGGCCATTCGCCGAATGGCCACTCTGACGGGGTGACGTCATCGTGCTCAAGCAAATGTGTGAGCTCATCCCGATTAGTACCTGGCTGCGAGTGCATACGCTGATCCAGAGCGGCCATTCGCCGAATGGCCGCTCTGGCGGGATGACGTCATCGTGCTCCAGGTAACGAGTGAGCTCATCCCGATTAGTACCTGGATGCGAGTGCATGCGCTGGTCCAGAGTGGCCATTCGCCGAATGGCCGCTCCAGCGCGGTTGATCTCACCCTGCCCTACCCGAGTGATCAGGCGCCTTTGCATTCGGGGCCCCCAACTTGGGTCGTGCTTCATGAAAGGGACAAACGGTGGATATTGTGTATGATACGGCTAACGTCCAGCGTTTGCATTTCACCTGGCGTTTCAGTGCACCGCGTCCCTGCTGGCGTCGTATTCCTTCGCCTAGCTGCGCTGCTCGTGACCAGTTACCGCATCCGGCAGTGACTAGAATATTTGTTTGCATACAATGGATCCGCGCCATGCTGCAGCAGTTGCAGGGCTGTCAAGTACCCAGAATAGGCCTACTTCCGCGCGCAGCGGAGACTTACTCGTCGGTCGCATGCGTACTCAGAGAATCCCTGTAGTGGGTACTTTAATTTCAAGGGACGGGCGTTTTACTGATCGTGCCCGCGTCGGCCGCAACGACGGTCCACTGTCCGGTCCTGGGGTGTGGGTGTGGTGGTCCCTGGGGGTGGTTCTGCGAGACGACGTGGTGGAGAGTCGGACGAGGGAGCTGGGTACGGCCAAGGAAGTGATTGTCACTACCTGTCTCGTGCTCTCCTCCTGGCTGCACGAGCAGGCAATGCTCGTGTCCTCGTGGGAGGGCAAAGGGAAGACCCCACATGGCTGCCTGGTGCCCCGGCGGTGGAAGCCCCTGTCGGGAAAGACAGAGGTGTGTGTGCCCGGTGTGCTGGTGGATCAGCTGAGCGCGATCTGCATTTACTGCCAGTCCACTGACACGGGGCCCGGCTAACCTGTGGAGTGGGGCCAGGACTCAGTGCCGCCATTTGTGCAGGTTGAGATCACCGGCCACGTAAGTGAGTCTGGCCTCCCTAAGACCAGAATCACAGCGGAGAGAGATCCGGAGCTTCGCCAGCGGTTCGATCTTCCTCAGATCAACGTGGGGGGAAAGCGCAAAGGCCCGGACCCCCCGCGTCCAGACGGTGTGCTCTCTGCACGCATGTTGTTATGTAACGCAGTCACGTATGCTGTCCCCACATCGTGCGCGGCATGGCCTCCGCATTTGTGCACAAGTGACATGGGTGTTCTCGGTGCGGTGTATCATTGCTCCACCCCGCGACACGTCGTGTGGGCCTGGGCTTCCTTCATGTCTGGGCTGTCCCCTCATCGCACCAAGTTGTGGACAGCCGGAAAGGCGTCTCCCGCGGTGGAGGGTCACGGGTCCTCCAGGCACAGGGAGAGACCCACATCCAACCTCCCAGAGGACCTGAACCCGCTGGTGGCGTGGGTGCTGTATGAACACGCACACTACCTCCAGCTCGAGAGCATGGATGAAGATGAGCTCGAGCCGTGTCAGTCGATAGCACGGCACATTGGGGCCCGGTGCCACAGGATGTTGGCGAACACAAACGGGGTCCCTGCACAGCCGGTTTTCCAGCTGACCTCGGGCGTGCCGGTGTTAGCTGACATGCACACCTCGCACTCGGACCTCATCAAAGCTTTCGTGCGCTCCTGTGACTTTCCATGACTCCGGCATGGACAGGGGGACTGCCTGTTGGTCTGTGTGCTGTCCTGTTCTACCAGGCATTTGTGCCTTATCGCATGCATGATCGTGGCCATGGTGCCCCGGGCCCTGTTTCTGTTGATCCCTCAAGTCTGGCCTGTCACCGGCCTGGGCTCGAGCTGTGTAGTCAGGTCTCTTTGCGTGCAGGATGTCAAGATCCTCGGTGAGTTTGTCGCCGCGCTCGACAACTTAGGACCCTGGGTATTGGCTTATGCGGCGGAGCACCCTCTGTTTGATTGTGCAGAGGTGCGAGGTGCCACTGACCTGTACATGCCATCGAGAGCTGCGTGTCTGTGCAGAGCTGTATATGCTTTCTGTTGCCCGTCCCCCATTGTTGAGTATACCTGGGATCTCGCCGTGCAGGGTGACCGAGTAGCCCGAGCTCTCCGTCCGGCGTGGAGTTCTGTGCAGGCATTCAACTCCCACATCATGTGGGCATGTGAAGGGCTGCAGCTGACCTCTACGGAACTGGCGTCCTTCGCCACGAATGGGATCCACCCGTTCATGCATGCTTATCGGCGCCTCGTCGCCGTGGCTGTGACAGGGGACCCGGGGGCGCCTGTCCTGGAGAGGCGGCGTGTGCAGGTCATTCCAGCCTTGGAGCCCAGCCTCCTGGATCCCGCCTTTGCCGCCATCCTGGTGTGCACGGTGAATACCAGCAGTGCGCTACCAACCTTTTCTTCTCCATTGTTCAGGATTCAGTTGTTACCTGCTGTAGCCCCCGATGTGGGGCAAATCTCAGCTTTGCAGACAGTGCTCTCGTCTGAACCACGCGGTGCATCCAGGTTTGGTGAAATCGGGGTATGGTCAGCCCGTCAAGAGGCTGGCCGACGACCTGATCCCCTTGTGCCCCGCCCCACACGCTGTGGCACTGGGCGCTCAGGAGCTGGCGGTACCTTAGCGTGGGGCAGAAAGACACCGCGGGGAGCAGTTCCGGGAAATCAGCATCCCTGCCGGTTGTCCGCCTTAGGCCAGGATCATTCCCCGAGATCAAGGACTGGGATTATGCCGGCGCTGAAGAGCTTGCCAAGCTGTCCTTGGCCAAGGGGATGCAGAGCTCTCAGTGTTACATGTGCGAACCCCCGGTGATGGTCCCTAGTCCAGGAGTGTCTCTTGCAGAACATGCTCCCTGCATGTTCAGTCGTATGCGACTGAGTACTGGCCATCAGATCCTCCTGTTCTTTCACCAACGGGAGCATGTGCTGCTGTTAGTTGATCCAGAGTTGACATGCACGGGCCCTGGGACTACCAGCGTGTTCTGTTTGTTGTTGGCGACTCCGGTTAATGTTACAAGGGCGGAGCTCAATAACATTCCCGAAGGTATCCTCGCCACCCTGCCCGAGGACTTGCGGCAGCCGCCTGTCGTAGCACACCCCAGCCTACCCCTGGGGCAGGGGGTGCCGGTGACACCCCTGCCTCTGGCCAGCGCAACCGTCGACGAACCGGGAAGCACGAGGTAGCTAAAGCACGTACCAAGTCGCTAATGCTGCGTAAGATGGGCCTGCCACCAGCCAAGAAGGGGGACACAGCCGCTGGCGGCACCGATACCGGCGGCAGCGACACTCAGGAATCCGGTGGGGACAGGGGCAACCACCCGCCCTGCGTCCAAGGTGGCCACAGGGCCAGAGGTGCTCGGCCTGGGTTCCGCTGCGGGGACCGGGGCAGGGGGGGGCAGTCTCCCAGCCGGGGGGGGGGGGGGGGGTGCGTGTGGCCCGTCCCGCAGAGGCTGTGCCGGTCACGGCAGCGACAGGGGGGTTGAGCCTGACTGTGGGGCGGGGGGTGGTTTGGGGGGGAAAGCAGCGGCGGTGGCAGATTCGGCGGCGAAGGCGGGATTGAACCCCACTGTGAGGGTGGCAGCCACTGGGGGGGCTGCGGAGGCATTGCCAGTCACAGCGCTGAAGGCGGGACTGAGTCCCGTGGAGGGGAGGGCAGCGGGGGGGGGGGACGCGGAGGCTACGGCAGGCTTGGCGGGGCAGGGCGGGTTGAGCCCAACGGTGGCGGGGGAGGCGGGGGGGGGGGACGCGGAGGCTACGGCAGGCTTGCGGGGGCAGGGCGGGTTGAGCCCAACGGTGGCGGGGGAGGCGGGGGGGGGGGGGCGCGGAGGCTACGGCAGGCTTGGCGGGGCAGGGCGGGTTGAGCCCAACGGTTGGCGGGGAGGCGGGGGGGGGGGGGGGGGGGGGGGGGGGGGGGGGGGGGGGGGGGGGGGGGGGGGGGGGGGGGGGGGGGGGGGGGGGGGGGGGGCGCGGAGGCTACGGCAGGCTTGGCGGGGCAGGGCGGGTTGAGCCCAACGGTGGCGGGGGCGGGNCAGCAAATCTTGCCCCCCCCCCCCCCCCCCCCCCCCCCCCCGGGACTTTAGGACGCAAGGACTACTCATACATACAAGCTCTGCTAGACCACAAGGCATGCGTAGGCGACCTTTTGCGCACATGCTGTACTTGTTGCCGGGTCTTCCTGCTCACACTGTGGCCGCGTGTTGGGTCGACGGCCCGATCGCGTTGAACAGTTCTGAGTAGCAGCTATAATTTCTGGGTGGCATTGCCGGAAACGCTGCAAAGCAACCCAACACTGGCCCAGGCACGTGCGCGCCGCCGCTCAATCTACCGCTGTGGCGTGCACTGAGTGATGCATCCAGTTGGGGCGGGGGTGTGCACGTGCCGCGCAGGGGCTGCTCTGCCTTGAGCTGGGTGTGTTCCAGGCGCAGATGGCTGCAGCGGGTTCGATGGCCGGGCCATGATGCATTCGACCACCTAGGCTGCGCGTACAATGAGGTTCAAGCGCCAGCAGATGCATTGGGTTGTGTCGCAGCATGGGCTGGGTGCACGCGTGTGTGCGCGGGAGATTTGTTTGCATGCGTGCAGGTGAGGGTGTTGCCGTACGATACAAGGACAAAGTCGGACAGGCGGATAGCTCCGCTGGGGAAATGCACCAGAGCAGCAATGCCACCGGATGCCGCGTCTGGGCGTGGCCGTGCGGCCGCGTGTGCTCGGGTTGCGTTGGTGACCGGGGTATCCGGGTGATTTCGCAACATGTGTGTTACGGCGGTGGCTTGCGGGTGCAGTGCCCGGCCATGTAATGCGCCAGACCTGTGTATGTATGTAGTTACAAAGGACAGAGGCCGGGCAGCGAGCCGTTGCCAGGAATACACACGCAAATCCACTCACGCAGTCATGGCACTAGGCCGGGAACGGGCACGTACCACAGCCCTACCGGTGATGGCAGCCAAAGATTGAAGCCCCGCACGGAGCACAAGAGCATTCCCCTTGCACAACGCCACACTCAACCAGTGCAGAGCATTCGTCACCAACAAAGCACGGTTCACCTAACCACACCGAGACGCAACCTCCGCCAGCCGATTCAAGTGATTCATGGCAGGCCGTCCCAAGCGACCATGCGTCTCAAGCGACAACGGCACAAAATGTACGCATCGGGGTCGTACCCCCCCCCCCCCCCCCCCCCCCACCCCCCCCCAAACGATAATCATTGGTTTCTGCACGCCCGTGTCTCCGCAGCACCCCCGTCCTCTCGGGCCGCAATAGGAACCAGCACAGGGGTTCACAACCGACACATCTCCTACGCACAAAGGGTCACCCGGCGGCATAAAAATGAGTCCCCCAGCTTCTCCTGGGCCACTGATCTGAACACCTGCGCCAGCGCCGCTGCCTGCGCGGCAGCGGCCCGCTCCCCGGGCCCCGCCGGGTCCTGGCCACCCGCTGCCGCCGCCAGGGCCGTAGCCTGCGCTGCGTCTGGGCGCCCCGTCTGGGCGTTGTGTCCGGCATCGGTGTCGGCGGCCGGAGCAGTTGCAACTTCTCTGAAATTCGTGCACGGATGCGCATGTAGTCACACGGCAGTGTCCACGCGCTCAGCTGGCAGCAACGGTGGAGATGCACACCGGGAAGCAATGCGTGGGCACCGACCAAATCAGTGGCCCCCTGCCCCCAAACTGTGCAGAGGAAGGCAGGGGCTCCAGAGGGGACCTCAGTGACCTCTGCCTCCATCGCCTCGCCGAAATTCACATCCAAGCTAATGTACAGGTCTGAAGCATGGAGGCTGTGGCAGCTTCGGGGACTGCACGCTCTGGTTTGCAAGTCTGTGGGGGACCATCACAGTGACGGGTGCTTGGAAAGGGGGATGTAGAGTACGTGGTCAGGTCTTGACCGGAATAAGAGCATAACACTTGCAGGTCTGAGGACATCTCGCTTTGACTGTCAAAACCTGTCAAAAAAATCTGGTGTCATGGCGCTCACAGAGCTGTGGCAGAGACCAAGCAGAGCACACGCACCGCAATCACGACACAGAAACTGCTCGTCGATTGCGCAGAAGCAGGATGTCACGCGATTGCGCAGAAGCGGGAACGTATTTAGGTGTAATCCCAAACGCGCTACGCAGTAGATATGCAAGAGAAACAGGGGAATGTGGTGTGTATATGTGTTGCTGCACAGTGGCAGTCCACACCGCTGCGCTTGAAAGTGAGAGTTCTTTGACGTTCAACGATCATGCCACACTACATTGCTGTGCTCAACGTGGGCGCCACGTTCCGGCGACAATAAACGTCGGTCACAGGCTGAACGCCACGCGCAGATGCCTGCCGATTGGCAAGAAAAAGCATAGAGACTGTGCCGGACTGCAAAACATACTCATTATCTATGATATCGTCTACTGGGAGGAGCATGCTCGGTGTTGGTGAGATGAATGTGCCGACCTGCATTACCGAGTCTCGCAGCAGCGCAAAACAAATGCAGCGATGCGATCTGAAGACATTCACGACGATAATAGTCATTCAAATCGAGGCATCAAAGCAGAGAGCGACACATCAAGGCGAGAGCACAAGTGGAAGCGTTGAAGCTGCCGCTTAGATGCATTGAAATGAAGCGTCCGGATAACGCGCACAGAGAAATCGTCTCAACCAGCGACTGAGGATCATTCACGCACCGTGCGAGATTCATGTTCAGGCGCAGACATCTCTGCTTGACACCTAGCTGTCAAGAATACTTCAGGAGCCTGTATCAATCGTGTTTGTTCCATGCTGCAGACTACACGGCCGCCCATACAATCGCAATTTGAACTTCCGCCCGATTCGAGAGGGGAGTGTCAAGTACTGTTGGCAAGTATCGTGGAGGATCAAATTTGTTATGGCCGATCCCAAGCGCCACCGGCGCGGTACCGATGTTCATGCATGTTCCACGTGCCATGTCTGTTATGCAAGGACAGGTTCGTCGCGAATCGCAGTAGCAATGGCATGGATTTTCAAGCAAGCGCCTTTGCAATGTGCGCGGCCCCTATAGACACCGCTGCAGCGCTCCCCCTGGGCACGCAAGGCTTCCCCCATGCCTCCTCAATTCGGGTAATTACTGCTGCAGCTGGCAGATCGAGGGTCCAGCTCCGGCTAGAGGCCTCAATAGGATGCAGTGCCGGTGGAGGCAGAGCAACTGTGCAATCTCTGCGATGCGTTGCAGGGTGGTGGACTTACAGTCACGGAACACATGTTACACATATGGTATGTATAGTATGTTGGCACGCACGTGGGAATGGTTATGGGGACCCACCGTTGGCGGGGGAGGGTTGAGTTGACACATGCAACTGGGGCCACCAGCCCAGCTGTAGCCATGGCCATGTTGCCTAGCGTTACAACCATGTTGGCCAAGCATGGAAACTGCACGCAACCTGGCATATAGGCTAGCGTACAGGCCTGTTGTATGGAACCACGACGATTTCGACCTGACATAAACTATGATGGCCATGGGGGTGTAGCAGCTACTGCACACTGGCAGCGTTTCAAGGACCAAGCCACACAGCCAGATATACGCAGCCCTTGCAAATGGTGGTGCCTGCTGATCCGCAGGGGAGCCACGCATGGCAATAATAGGAGCGCGGGGGCCCGGCACAGCGTGATGAGCACCCGACAGCACACAGGTCTGGCGCAGTACATGGCCGGGCGTGTGCACCCACAAGCCACCGCTGTAACACACACGTTGCGCAATCAAGATCTGCCGATGCTTTGGCCCTACGAATCTCTTGTTTGCTTTGTCGTCAGAGCAATGCTCTCAAGTCCGATGCACGCGAGCATGGCGTACGGGGCAAAACGCTGAACGTGTACGACCGATTCGCATACGCTACGTTCGCACATTGTAGATGTGCAAATGTTGCGAGGTTAAGTAAGTGTCCTGTCAAGGCTGCTACATCTCCCATGTCCTCTAAAGCATCTTGAACTGCTGGTATGGAGGAGCGGCATGTTTCTGAATTCTGCTGATTTGCTGTCGTGTTCAGGGTCTGGTCCACACTGAATATTTTATGGAGTCAGCAACCTCTGTTGCAGAAGTCAGAAATGCAGGAGACCAGCCACTGCCACCATCCAATGACAGTGCCTTGGATAAGCTCTTATCTGTCAACAGTAAGGCGCTTCGGCAGAATTTGCTCGAACTTTACGGGAAAGATGAAGCTGCTTTCAAGGCTGTGTTTGAACAAGCTAGCAAGTTGACCGGATCCGATTGGGATGGAAACGTCGCGAGCGCTTTGGGTGCGCCTGCTCCTGAACGTTTGAAGCACTGCTCCAGTTCAGACATATCCTCACAAAAGGAGATGGTTTATACGAGATGCATTGTATGCAGAAAAGCTATCCCAGTCGACCCTGCGAGGTGTGCCGCTCTGCGATCTTGTCTCTGGGCTATTTCCGGCCTTGCATGTAAATCGACTGCGAACTAGCGCATGAAATATCTACGGCACTTGTTGTGGCTATTCTGGCGTTGTGCAGGAACGGATACACGCGCGCTGCTGAAAGATGAGGATCCTCCCGAACCTGACATGTTGGAAGGCCTGTACAAGCTGCAGGAAGGCAGGAATAGTGGCTTGTTGTTGCCGGTAACTGGACCACTGCAGACCTGGTTCGACGGTGCAGAGCCAGTACCAATACAGCTCCAAGAAGAAGATAAAGCAATGTTCAGGACAGGAACGCTTGATGATGCAATTCTGAGCTTATGTGCTGGGCAAGCTGCCTTCGGAATGTTTCTTGACGATCTGGCAGGATAAAGCGCGTGGATTGGTGTGCTCGATCTTCGAGATGCGTGGGGATTGTCACTGCCTGTTGTCTACTCAGTGCTGCAGGTCTCAGGGAAGTTGCCGATGTGCAGTGACGTACTGTGGCATCCCCACATCTTCACTGACCCCATAGATAAGACGTCATTGCTCCATGTTGCGCGCCTGACACTGAAGGACATGTACAGGCATGTGGGACAATCTCATATCAAATCCAATGTGGCAACTGCTGCTGCAAGATCAGAGAGACCACAAACCATGGAGCCGTGCTCGCGACAAGTCAGATGCATCTGTGACCAGTAGTCGAGATCGGCCTGACATGGTGCTTCTGTTCTCTTCGGTCCTCCTCTTCAAGGGCGAGGAGCAGGAAAGGCCAGAGATGCAGAACGTTGCAGAGGATGAGCTACTGAGCAAGATGCAGCAGCGGTGGGCCAAGTTGAGATATGGGAACAAGGTGGGTATGATTGCGGGGACAAATGCGTGTGCGTGGGGCTTGCATAATCTGGCCAGGTGCCACCCTGTTCTTTGCTGATGGTCCCTGGTGCCCTGTTTCAGGTGAAATACATCCTCGCCTACACTGCGTGCGGCCCTCGAGTGCAATTCTGGGCAGTGCTGCGGCCCACTGTGGAGAATGGCTTCAAGCTTTCCACCCTCCGCTTAGGACAACAGATGAACATGTCTGACCCACGCCAACGCATGATCATCATCCGACAAGCTTTGCTCAGCGCTGCAATATTGTACCGCTTGAGCAGGTGTCTTCCACCGACACAGCCACCGTTATTACTAACAGCAGGCGCCTTGCCGCACCGCTCCAAGGTGGAGGTCAAAGTGGGTGGAGCAAGGACTGTGGTGCGGAAGCACATCAGCCACGAGAGCCAGCAGCAGCTGCAATGTCCAGAAAGGCTGACAAAGCTGATGGCTCTGTACACTGAGCTGCGGAGTCGGCCGAGCATATACATCATCCATCCCGTCAGCATCAAGCATTTGAACCACGGCTGGCCGGCGTACATTGATTTCACTCCGTTGGGTGTGCCCATCCATCTTTGGCTGCTTCGATGATTGCACAAATCGAGCAGTGGGAAGTTGCGCATATGTCGTCAATGCCAATGGTCATATGATGTGTTGGAGGTTCTGGACTCATATTGGTAATAAGTTTTCAGCTTTGTTGATTGCTAGCACGGCGCTTGTGCATGTGACATGCCAGCTGCAATGCATAGAAACTGCATGATTGATCGAAAGCATTGTGCAGGAACTCCAGTCATGATGATCATGGGTTGTCAGGATGAGTCGCTTGAGCTCACTTGGCACGGAATCATTTTGCATGTTTTGAAGGGCATTTGCCACTTGCACACATTGAAGTACATCCACTGTGACTTGCGATGGGACAATGTTGTGATTTGTGATCAAGACCACAATGGTGAAGGCATACAGCAGCATGCACGAATCATCGATCTAGAGCATGCTGTTCCGCTCAACTCGGAAGTGAATGAGGAGGATGAGCACATCAAAGCCTGGGGAGAGGCGAACGATGCCCTATTTGGCGGCATGAAGGTGACCGTGCAAGTCGACCTGTACTGCATCGGCAACATGATTCTGTGGCTGCTGGATCGCAGAATGGGCAATGCAAGCTGGCGTGGTTTTGGGCTCAGACTGGTTGCAGGTGAATATGCGTCTGCACAGGCTGCAGCCGACGTGTGGCAGGAAGAGTCCTCATAGCTGCTGTAACTTCATCATATTTTTTCAACACCCTTTCAGTGCTAATTTGCTGGCGTGTACGTCCATGTGCTTGCATATGTTGCGTGTGATAGTGTGGACCTCCTTTACATTGACACATCTGTGGTCGGGGATAGGCCGGTGTGCACAATTCATGTCTGCAAGAGTATGTATGTAGTTACAAAGGACAGAGGCCGGGGAGCGAGCCGTTGCCAGGAATACACCCGCAAATCCACTCACGCGGTCATGGCACTAGGCCGGGTATGAGCACGTACCACAGCTCGGCCGGTGATGCCAGCCAAAGATTGAAGCCCCGCACTGTCATGATCTTACAAACGCTTTGAACCAGGATGGTTCCAAGGCAGCTAGGCATGTGGGTGGCCTAGACAACGCAAGCTTATGGGCTCAAGTAATAGGGAGTAAGCTGAACTAACTGTCACCATGCGAATTGATGCAGTCTTAAGTGCTAATACAATGCCCTAAAGTACCTATGAGAACGCCAGTCTTGCTTGATCTTGACTTGGCACTGCTTGACTTGAACTCGAATCTTGTATCTTGATCTCTTTATTAGTTTGAATGCACCATCTTACACTCCCTTTCAACACTGCTCTGCACTGACGCCTTTGCTTCCCCTTACATGCTCATAACACGGAGCACTGCCTATTCTTCACTGTTACCTCGGCATGTCACAACATATGCCATTCATCCCGATCTAGTAATTTAATTTCGTTCTCAGCCCCAATCGGCCGAGCTTCCTCAAGGATGAGAAGGCTTATGAGCACTACAACTACACCAAGCAGTGCAGAGACAAGTGTGCATCAGAGCTGATGTCACGGCTGAGCGCACTGTCGCGCATGCATGCATGTGCAGATGTATGCACGCAGCGTGAGTGCATTTGCGCGCAGCTGCGCTGGCTCGAGCAATGCTAGCAACGAGCATCGCTCAGCTACATAGCTAGGCCACGACATTCATGTCATGATCTTACAAAGGCGCCGATGGGGCCAGCGTGCGCTAGCTCGTGAGCTGCGCCACCGCGTGATCGGACGGTGGCCACATCGACATGCCTGCGGCGTGCAAGAGCTTCTCTAACACGTCCGTCACAATCGTGCATCGGGCCTCACGTTCTAAGTGTATTGGAAAGTGGCGCACTTCCTGACCTGGCACTTGCCGCGTTGTACGCAGGAAAGCGTGATTTTCAGATATGCTTTCGAAAACAAATGGGCCTGCAGGTGACCGCATTTTTCTTGCCCAGTCCGCGTTCTAGGACATAAGCAAGGTCTCCAGCTTGCAATTTCCTCCCCCTCCTAGGCTTGCGGATGGCCAGAAGGTGGGCTTGCCTGTCAGCATTACGTTGCTGTGAACGGAGGATGCGATCGTATACGCGCGCAGCCACACGCTTTGCGCGGGCGTCGCGCTCACGCACATAATTGTCCCCGGGCATGGCAGAAATCTCGACGGCTGCCATGCGGGGGCGCGCATCGCGCGCGCCCACCGGTGGCGGCGTGCCAATATCAACTCATTCGGCGCATGACCGGTCACTGTATGCCGGCATTGCATGTATTCCATGCGTGTCTGTGGAAGCAGCGCGGGCCAGTCATGGATGGCACCGGCAACTTTTGCCGCCAACATGGTCTTCATTGTGCGCACGAGTCGCTCGACGGCGCCGTTGGACTGGGGATGGTACGCAGAGGTCTGGACGTGGTCAATGCCAAACCGTTCTAGTTGGTGCCGGAAGGCCCCGGCAAACTCTGTCCCGTTATCCGTGGTCACTCATTCCGGGATGTCGTAGCGCATGAACCAGAAGTCATGCACGGCACGAGCCACTGTGTCGGCACTCTTGTCTCGCAGCGGTGCGAATTCCGCTGCCTTTGTGAAATAATCCACCATCAGGCACACATACCCTTGGCCGGTCTGTGCAGTGGACAAGGTGGCTTTGGTGCGCCCTGCCTTAAGCTTGCCACACAGTGGCCGCTTTCACCTCCCGAAGGGGAAACGGGCCAGCCAGGTCAATGTGCACATGGCAGAACGGCTTGCCCATGCGGGGAAGCTGCACATGTGCCACATGTTGCAATTCCAACCGCTTGACTTGGCAAGCATGGCACTATTCAACATAAGCTGCTACATCCAGCTTGATGCCTTGCCAGTGGTAGTGCTGATGTAGCACGGCCAGTGTTTGGCTTACGCCGGCATATCCCATGAGATCATGATACGCTCGAATTAGTCCCTAGCGGTACTCCACTGGGGGCACCGCTTGCCACAAACGGTCGCCCGTGCGCAATTGCGTATGCTCGAGCAGCCATTCCGGGCGAGTCGGATGCAATCGCAAGGTGGCAACCTTCTTACAGACTTTGCGTTTCAGCGCTTTGGGCATGTCGGGGTGGAACACTGCTTCCGCCGCAGCACGCGCGTGCTGCGACGCTGCTTCCCGGTCGCGGTCACCGCTTGATGCATGGAAGTTCAAGGACTCGACCACGGCACGCTCCTGACGCTCAACATACACACGTACCAAATCCGCTAAATCTGGGTGGTGCGGATCTCCACGCCGCGCAAACAAGATCGGGTCGCTGCGGCGGAGTTCGTCGACGTTGGAATACGCCTCATCGCATTGATGGCAGTGCCACGCTCCATCAGGTACCACAGACCGTCGGGGGTGCATACAGTGCAGGTGGTATGGCCGGTTGCAGGTATCACATAACACCTCATAACACCTGTTATAAACGAGAACCTATTATGTGTGCATTAGGAGGTTAGTAGTGCCTATACCTGGAGAGCCGCCACGTCGTACGAAAGGTCACTACACAGATCAGGGAGTACACTGCACTGGATGCAAGACAGTGCAGGAACCTATGGAAGATGTAAGAGAAAGGTTACTTCAGACTTGGACGCATACAACTATATGCAACCATTCGTGCATGTCTACCGTGGCCCAATGACAATGGCCCGGGGCGAGCCGCTCACGGAGCGCCCCATGTATGCTCATGCATACTATCCTAACATAACACGGGTTGGGGCCTTGGCCACCATACCCATGCGCAGACTTGCGCGTCATGCATTGCATGTGTACCTAGACACTGATTTATGACAACACCATGTGAGCGTAACCCTCTGCAGCACCGCAAATGGTGCAGGGTTGCTTGTTCTTTGCTTGTGTGTCGCCCGATGACCACAGCTCTTGCAGGCTATGCATGCACCATGACTGGGGATCGAACACATCATGGCCCTCGTCTTCAATATCAAGAACGCGGCCCTCGGTAGCAAAGGCCAGGTGACCAGCAACTGCGGTCACACTGCCCGCTTCCATGTGGGAGTAGTGTCTCGACAGGTGGTCGGCCACAACATTCTGATCTCCCGGCCGGTACTCAACTTCATAGTCGAATTCCTGTAGGCGCATCGCCCATCGCTCTAGCTTAGAATTTCCGAAGCGAGCCGTGGACAACCATTTCAAGGCCGCATGGTCAGTGCAAACACGAAATTTGTAGCCGTGTAAATACGGTCTGAAGTTTCTGGTGTCCCATACAAGGGCCAGGCACTCTCCTTCCGTGGGAGCATAATGGCTCTCAGCTTGGTTCAGACATCTGCTAGAGTACGCTATGACATACTCTTTCTCTGCAGAGTCCGGATCTGCAAGATCCTCTGGCCGGATCTGGCTCAAAACCGCACCAACAGCTAGTTTGGACCAGTCTGTGGTGAGAATGAACGGTCGTTCTGGGTCTGGCATGCGTAAGCACGCCGGAGACACGAGATCTGCTTTTAGCTTCGCAAAGGCGCGCTGGCATTCCTCAGACCAGATGAATTGCACGTTCTTTTTCAGCAGCGCCCTCAAAGGTGCTGACTTGTCCGCATACGCTTGTATGTGCTCGTGGAAATATCCAGTGGCACCCAAGAAGCTGCGAACGTCCGCAACATTTCGAGGCACCGGAAGCTTGTTCACCGCAGCCACTTCGTTAGGATCGGGCGCAATGCCGGCCTCACTGACAATAGAGCCCAGTACTCTGCACTCTGCAGCTGCCCAGACGCATTTGGCATATTTAACCTTCAGACCTGACTTACGCAGGCGCTCAAAAACCCTGCCAAGAATGCTGAGGTGCTCTTGCCATGTCTTGGAAAAGATTGTAATGTCGTCTATGTAGACTGACACGCCTTTGATATCTTTTAGCACATGTGCCATGAGACGCTGGAAGGCAGCAGGCGAGTTGGAAAGGCCTATAGGAGCCTCGTTCAGACATACACTTCCCCATCGGGGCCCGTAAAGGCCGTTTTGTGGTGAACCTGTTCGACCACTGGAAGGGCCCAGAATCTCCAGGTCAAATCCAGAGCTGTGAAGTATTTACAGCCGGACATGGATTGAAGCAGGTCACGAATATGCGGGAGGGCATGGTAGTCGCGCTTCGACACAGCATTCAACCTGCGGAAGTCTACGCACATACGCAGCTCACACTACCAGCACTGAGTTGTCCTTACCCCGGCCTTATTGCGTCATTATACTGTCCTTATATAGGGCGTAGGGACAATATAAGGCGAGGATAAGGCCCGAATGAGGATTGGGGGCAGCCGCCTGTCCTTACTTAATGACATCATAAGGACACTATAAGACACGAAGGATTCTTCCTTACAGTAAGGACATCCTAACCTAATACGTTCCCGAACGACAGGACACCGTTAGGACGAACGGCGGGACACCATAGGGACTGTATTCTTTTGAGTAGGAGATATCTAGGACTGTGTAGTGACATGTGTAGTGACGGTGTATTGCTCTTGCTCTTGCTCACGGGGTGTATGGTGCATCACATACATGCCATGCTCGCATTATGTATTCACTGGTTGATTGGCTGGAGGGCTGGCAGTGGCCAGCAGGCTGCACAGGGCAAGCATGTCATGCCCTTCAGCATGACCACACATGGCTATGCTGAAGTACATGACAAGCACTCTTCCCCTCTGTAGCACTGATCACTGCACCGCTGCTGCTCATAGAAGCAAGCTGTAACCTCGTTGTTCTGTATTCAGCCCACTCTGGTTATACTTGTGGCTGATGTTACAGGAACGTCGGTGCAGTGCAATTCAGAACATCTCATCTGATCATGCTAAGTCATATCCACACAGTGTCAGCGCCAGATCTGCACCCATCCACATCAGTGACGCACATTAGATGCAAACATCTGATGCAGTTGAAAGAGAACCATTCCATTCACAGAAGTTTGACTACCTCAGGCAGCTGCGATGAAGTGAGTCTTTGCATCGCACAGCACCAATCCACACTACAACATCAACAATACATGGCTACCCTGCTTCACAGCTTGGCCGTATGTACCTAGGTAGCTTCCGATACTTGTGAAACTTAGTGTGCGACCATGGTGGGTACGCTGCAACTGGTTGCTTGGTGTAATGAGTCTGCTCGTGCCTGGAGCGAGTGGGACACCATGGAAGCTACAGTGGAAGCTACAAATCCGACGGAAAGTCAAATTGAGTGCTTCATCTCGCCATGAATGTAGGCCGGCGTAGGCCGCAGACGTGCGTGATTACTGTTTCTGTGCTCTCACTAGTCACGGCAACACTGTTCAAATTGAGTGGCTGCCCTCGCTGAAACGGAAAAGAAACTTACATGTCACGAGGGAACTTTGATCGTTCTTCATGACCAGACCGATGTGATGTGTTGAGCGTGGACAAATGTGCATATGTGCATCACCGTCGGGCGGACGTCTGTGCGCTGGCACATACGCCAATCAGCCGTACTAATGTTCTGCAAGATGATGTCATACCTTGATATACATACGAAGTTGCACACTGTGGCTGTGGCATCGATGCAGCGTCTTTTTGGCTGCTGCTAACAATCGCGCCACGAACCGACTCGCGATTCAACGACCACAATCGCTCTACTTAAGTAAGTATGTACTGCTAGCCGGCTACATATGAGATGAAGCAAATCGCCAAGATACATGAGAAACCTTTCTGTGATCGCAGCCATTCGTGCCACCTCGTTGTGCGCAGCCATCCCAGATAAATTCGCATGCAGGCGCTACACCTGAATCCTTCCATACATATTATGGACGTAAGACTTATTGTGTTTCGCATTCGTGCCGTTTATGTCATTTCCAGCGCCGTTCGAACTGATAGTTCATGCATCCGTGCGTGGATGCAGGAGCACTGAGCCACACCCGGAGTGCCTGTGCACCGCCAAAGCCCGCATCACTGACTTGCGGAGCAGCGTTCACTATTATCTGACACACGTGATGCAACATGTCTGTGCCTGGGGCGTAAGCTGTAGGTCTAGCAGTCTAGCGCCTTGCAGCCTAGGAGAAACGGCAGCACAATGGGCAGGCAAAGCAAGCGTCCGATCACGTTTCGCACAGTGTAGTACACGTCGACATCGATGCTTGTGTGATCTGTCCATGCTCTATGAACGAGGCTGTTGGAGTCCGAATGTGTGATCTGCTGCGCATTCGACGTCGGTCCGGCTGTATCGCATCAGCACAGGCGCAATTTGTTGATTGCAAGCTATCCGCCGGAACAAACTAGGAAGGTGATGAATTCGTATGATCCCATATCACCCTTTTTTCGACGCCGTGCTGCTAGCACTGGATTGTCACGCAAGTATTACCGCTCACAGGCATCACCCACCCCAGACCTATTGTCGCGGCTCCACACCATGAATGTGGATGCCGGAAAGTCGTAAAGTGACCTTCGGTTCGTGGACGACCACATCTGACTCCTGACATGCCTCGTGTACCCCCATTGCAGTCCGTACATTGGCATCACAAGATAACAGCACTGTAGTCACAACACACAATGATCATTATGATTCGCAATTTATGTATGTATGTCCAAGAAACACGGTTCCCTGCCAAACGGCCGCGTGTAGATTAATGGGACCGGCTAGCCAAGATGAAAGACGCAGTCACAGAGTCCGAGTAGCTGTGATTTATCTACATCAACGAAAGCATTTCGTAAGTGGGCTTGAGAAGCTTGAAATTAAATGTGCCCGTGGCACATGTCATGCTCTCTCGTTTTGAACAGCAAAATGTGACAGCATTCATAAGAACCTTGCACAAATATGGTTGGGGTACCCTCTCCTCAACATCACTCACTCCAATACATATAATATCAGCCTAATGTTCATCTCTGCTGCCTATTCAGGGCTTGTCATTACCGTATCCTTACACACCAGCTCCTCCTGACCAAAGCCAAGCCCAAGACAATCCTTACAATAGGGACACAGTCAGGTGTCCTTATGACCGTTGTGCCGGCCTGGCCCCCCTCATAAGGACAGTGTTAATCACAAGGTGGCTGTAAGGACAACATAGTGCTGCCTCACCGTAATGCTCGCATATGGAATGAATAAGGTCAACTCAGTGCTGGTAGTGTCGTCCGGCTTACGTGGCTTCGGCACAAATAGCACCGGAGAGAGAAAGTTGGTTGGACCGTCAGCTTTCTTAATCACTTCCTGCTGCAAGAGCAGAGACACTTGCGTTCTGAAAGCTTCCAATTCTGTGTATGAGAGCCTGTGTAAATGCGTGACTTACAACGCCTTGGACTTATATCGCATTGTGGACCTGTCCATCCAGGTATGAGGCTCGAGACGCAAGTCTCGAACCTCATATCCTGAAGAATGAGTATCGTGTAATGTACTGCGCGGCCATCTTGATCAACATAAGGGTGGTTGTCGTCGTTAATGAAGTGAACGACACACTCGCACTTTTCGTGCGCGACACGGAACAATCAGTACCATCAAGGATACACAGATTCCGCAGCGCAAATAACCTAAACCAAACATATCTTTGCTTGATGTGCGCTGTGCGACGTTGTTGGCTGCGAAGACAGCACCGTGAATCTCAGTTGTGCCAGCCTGGACTTTGATGCTGGCAGCAATGGTGGCCTGCCCCGCTCGCGACAGATATATATAGAGCTTCAGCAGATCATTCATCGTTCTCACTGTTCCAGACAGGCATAGCCATTCGATCGTTTCCAAACACAATTATCACCGAAGTGCAGTTGTGTTTTTGCGTCGTGGCACGAAAGCCGACTTGCTGGAACGGAGAGGCTTCCGATCGGACGTAATGCCAAAGGCGCGGTTGATTACGAATTTGAAGTTGCTGTGTAAAAGGGCGACGGGATGCCGAGCAGTACAGTCGAGAAGCAGTCGCCCAGTACTACAGCGACACTAAATGACAACGCAAACTCGCCGTGAAAGCTATGCTTGACATGAAAATGACGAACTAAGAATGTCGCGTGTTTGTGCTGTTGTTCTGATGCTTGTGCTTGGAGTTTTATCGAGACTGCGTGCCAGCGAGGGTGGCGTGGTGTACAACCGTCAGGGAAAATAACATGGGGGCCCTCGGTAGCAAAGGCCAGGTGTGTCAGAAATGCTATAAGCTGTCAGGTGAGACGCGCAGTCTCAGTTCAAATCAGGTCAGGAGGCCAGTGTTCCATACCTGATGCGCACAGAGGTAGAACCGAGGAACACTGTAAGAGGAGATGCTAATACCGTGAAACAGTAAGAAGAATGGTTACAGATCCCAGTGTGCACATGCTTATATGCACACTGAACACTCAAGGTTGTCACAATGCATAAGCCTGCGGGCAGCAGTGTGGTGACAGGTGCACCCATGCACGAACGATCCGCGGATCCAGTGTAGGGGTAAGCCGCCAGCTAGGATCGTCTCGATGTAGTGAGAGAGATCGTGCGAGGGTTTCCCGCCGTAACCTTGAGTGTTGAGTGTTCAGTGTGCATATAAGCATGTGCACACTGAGATCTGTAACCATTTCTCTCTACTGTTTCCCGGTACTAGCACTTCCCTTCAACATCTCTCGGTTCTACCTCTGTGCGCAGCAGGTATGAGATGTTGGCTGTCCTGACCTGACCTGAATGAGGACTGCGCGTCCGCCCTGCACAAAGATAGCTTTTCCGACATGGTATCGGTGATGTTAGCGTTATGTCTGTTTATGGTCTTGTTCAGGAAGCCGTCGGCCAATGTCTGTGCGCAGACACGGCGGGCATTCCACTGTTCTGCCGGCGCTCAGACTGCGGTCAAAAGCGCAGGCATCATTTAGCTCTCTCGTAGCATATTGTTGTTAGATACAATTCGAGAAGCTTGTTTTAATGATCAGCGCTGAGAAAAGCGAACGCGTTCGCTTGTTCTCTCAACCTGTTTGCTCGCGAGCAATCCCACTGGTTAGTTGCTGCGCGCGACAAACAACCATCTGTCCCGATGCAGGATGTCTCTTTCGAACGCCAACTCCAACGCCAACTCTCCTCGCGAGGAGAGGCGTGACGATGCTGACCAGCAGCCTCTCGTCGACAGGGACGCTGACCAGCAGCTCCCTGACGGAGAACAGCCTGCGGGTATGTTGCTCCGGGGCGGCCGAATTGTCCGGCCACGACCCTCTTCCCACACTGGGCAGAGCAGTCAGCAGGTGCCTTTTTCCTCTCATGTTGTGAACGATCCTGGTCACACTGAGTCACTCATATCACTCGAGACGTTAACCGAGGCGCTGCGCGCATCTCGGGGGCGTAGCGAACCTGATTTGACTAAAGGGAAATTGCCTGATTGGAATTACAAGACTGAAAGTTTCGTTGCGTACGAACAGAAAGTCTTTTTGTGGTTAGGTCAGTTCGAGTTAGACCATTTGTTGCAGCACGCACCGTCTGCGGACGAACAGCGTGTTCACGCTAGGGCGAGGACACAGGTCCTAATGTCTTTGCCTGACGCGGATAGGACGACTGTCTATCGCATGTCACATTTGTGTGAAGCATGGTCTTACTTGACTGCCAAGTACAGACCTAGCACTGAAGCCGAGATCCACAGACTGTGGAGTCGGTTTAATTCTTTGTCACAACACAATAAAGATGTCGCGACATATTGTGGTGAGGTGATGAGTGTTTACACTCAACTGGAGGCACTAGGTGCCGATGTGGGCCAGCGATGGCTTCGATTGAAACTGTTAGAGGTGGGGGAGGAGTTCAACGCTGTGCGCGGCGAAGTTCAACACTCCTCCCCTCATGTTATAATAGCCCGTTTGACTGAGCATGCTGATTTGCTCAAACAACAGCGGTCGCTGCAGGCTAGGTCTGGTACGCCCGCGGGCAAACCAAACCATGGCTGGCGCAAGCAGCACCGTGGTGACGGCCCTGTGGTCGCTGCTCTCGCAGCTGGCCAGGCTCCTCGCGAGGAGACCAGGACCTGTTTCTTCTGCAAGAAGAAGGGACATTTGCGTGCGAACTGCCCCCAACGCAAACAGGCTGCGGCCAGAGATGTTTGCACTATTGAAATGCCTGCCAAGTACCCACAGCCGGACGCGTCCATGCCGTGGAACATCATTGTTGATAGTGGGTCGGACATGCATATAGTAGGAAATCGGGAAATGTTCACTGAGTACGGCCCGTGTCAGAAAGTTGCCAATCTCGCGGGACCAGGGCAGCTTTCTATCATGGGTAGGGGAACCATTCAGGTGAACCTAGGTGCTTATGTGGACAAGCATGGGAACACGCATCCACTGGATGTGGAAATCCCTGGTGTTTACTATGCCCCTGAATGTCCGTACAACCTGCTCAGCACGATGGGTCTTAGATCAGAGCAGATGTTCCTAGACACGCGTAGAAATGTGTTGTATGTCCCTGGTCTGGGCGATATGGCTACCGGCGTAGAAGATGACGTCAAGTATCAGGAATTAGATGTAGACGGTCATCCTGTTTTTGCTTTTAAAATGGCGGTGGATACGAAACCCATTCTCGTCGGTGCGCCTGTCAATAGGGGGGTAGTCTGGTCTAACCATAGCAGTCCGACCTCAGTTATTGAGGATCAACAGCAGTGGCATCATGTGGCGGTTGCGGCCGTTGACCTGAAGCGACCCAATGCTGGGGGAGCCGAGGTCCCACATGATGCATACTTGCTGGAACCTGCTTTTCTAGCACACTTGTCTTTTCATCAGTCTAATTGGGTTCTGAAACGTATGCAATCTAACAGTGAATTTTATGGTCATTTGAATTTGGATGTCGATTCCGAGCCATTGGGGAATCGGTGTCACGGCTGCAGAATTGGCAAGGTGCCTGCGGGTAACTTCTCTGCCAATGATCGTGAGCTCATGGGTCAGGCCAAGTGGCCTGGTGAGCAACTGCATGCCGATTTAGCTGGTCCTGTCTCTCCGGTAGGAATTGGTGGTGTGAAATATGTTTTGTTTGTGATGTGTGCCTTTACCCGTTATACTTTCGTGGTAGGTCTGCGCAAAAAGAGTGAGGCTGCGGCCATGATCTCTTATATTATCGAACGCATTCGGGTGAATGTGGTGAAGCCAGGTGAACCGGGTGTGCGCATCCTACACACCGACAAAGGGGGAGAGTTTATGGTCGCGGCCTTAAAGCTCTACCTCCAGCGTCGTGGCATCACTCACCGCTTGACCCCCACAGCCGCTCATCGCTGTAATGGCATGATCGAGAGGAGGATCGGAGTGGCCTTTGAGTCACTCCGTGCTGTGCTGCTCGCGAGCGGCCTCCCTCTGTTCCTGTGGATAGAATGCCTCGCCAGCGTTGTCCATGGTCACAATCTCACGCCATCGTCGGCATTGTACCATGACAAACTGGCGAGCATCCTCAAGGGCCTGAAAGCTCAGCATGCTGTCAATGCGTCTGCGGACGTTGACGAAGCTGAACGGAGCCTGGGGAAGGGTAAGCGCATGAAAAAGGCCGAGCGCGATAAGTTGAGGGATGAGGAGAAACGCAAGTACAAGTTGCTTGCGACGACAGAATTAGATGAGTTTTTAGTGCGGTCTTGTGATAAGGATATCATTCCTTATATGGCCTTTTTCCGTGACACCTCCGTTGAGGTGTTCCAAGATCTGCTGCGGCAGCAGCGTCCATGGGGGGTTGAAGTGTATGCATACCCTAGGGATGACAAGCTGCGGAAGTTGTCCCCGCGGGGTGTGCCTGCATACTGGGTCGGGGCTGGGTTAGGCCCCAGCATGCAGCGTGTGTACGCCCAGGACGTTCCTGGGGGTAGGGTTTTTGTTGTGCGTCAGGTGATGTGCACTGCGGATCAGATGATCCGGCACGTACGCAAGTACGATGCGTCCGCCGTTGTGGACAAGAGGGAACCTAAGGAGTTTGCGAACTCCTACACGGTTGCTTTCGAGGGGGACGATGAGGGTGAGCGTGTTACTGACGCTGATGTGCCTCCATTCGCGGCAGAGCACACCTATGACGGGGGAGTGTTGCGCCGTCTGCGTGACCAGCTTCACACCCCCCCGGGTCATGGTAGGGTTCCTGTCATGGAAATGACTTTCCGGCAGGATAACCCTGAGCCTAGTGAGGCTGTGTATTCTCCACGATTTGGAGCTGGCTCCTCTGCGGAGATTATCCGGCGTGACCCTGCTAGGGCAACACCGGAAATAGCCAGAGCAGCTTTGCATCGCACGCGTGCAATGTCCAGAGCTGCTGCTCACCCTGCCGTCCCTGCTCCCCCTCGTGTTCACGGCGAAGTGTATCATCCTGTTGCCACGCCCTCTCGCACTGCGCGGTATGTTGTCACGCGCAATGCTGTGTTGCACGACCCTGGTGTAGAAGTTGCGTTCCCCGTCCAAATGTCTGTCAGTGCGTCTGACGAGGACATGGATGAGGATGACGACGGTCCCGGCATCTATGATGACGATGACGAACAGCGCATGGACTACACCGTCTCAGATGATGAAAGAGCTGCGGCTCATCAGAATCTGGAGGCTCAGCGGGTCCGTTCTGGGAGTAATTCGGCAGCGGCCTCAGCGTCTGGCGCGGGGGCAGTTGCTCAGCCCTTGCGAGGAGCTGAGGCGCCGAGGCCCTTCTGGGAGGATGAGCCAGATGAGGTGGAGACCGGATCCGAATTAGGGGGAGAGGATCCGGACCCCTCAGCCGCAGTTGGGGTTGATTTGCCTGACGAGGTGAGGGCCATTCCAGCCGCCTTGCCTCGCATTAAGATCAATCCTCTTGTACGCAGACGCCTTGTTCCATTGGCTGCGGATGTAGCAGCTGTACAAATGCATGAGCCTGCGGGCTCTGACATTGCTAGTAGTGAAACAGTTGTAGCTGCTATTGATGTTTCAGCTTGCGATCAGGACACATCAGCCGCGGCTGACTGTGGAGTGTCCTGTGCAGGCCTGAAGCCTCAGCATGTGGAGTCTGGTGAGCAGCAGAGTGTTCAGCGTCGTGGGTCGCGCCGAGCAGCTGCCGCCAGGAAGCAGAAGGCCTCCTCCGACCCTGATATGCCTTCTATGAAGGAAGGACTTGCGGGTCCGGACAGGGATGCATGGCTGCGTGCCATGCAGGAGGAGGTAGATGCACTGGGTGAGCACGGAACCTTCGGGTTGTGCTATCTGCCTGCGGGCAAACGGGCTATCTCGGGCAAGTGGGTGCTCAAGATCAAGCGTGGGCCTGCGGGGGAGATTCAGCGCTACAAGGCACGCTACGTAGCGCGGGGTTTTTCTCAGGTAGAGGGTGTAGACTTTTTTGAGACTTGGTCACCTGTTGGGAGCTATGCGACACTTCGTGTGTTGCTGTCAGTTGCTGCTCAGGCAGATTTAGAAATTAGACACATAGATATACAGTGTGCTTTTCTGAATGGTGAGCTGGAGGAGGAAGTGTTCGTTGAACAGCCCCCGTACTTCACTGACGGGACAGCACGTGTATGGAGATTGCATAAAACCCTGTATGGCCTGAAGCAAGCTGCTCGCGAGTGGCATAAAGCTTTAGTAAAGGTCTTAGCAGAGATGGGATTTGTGTGCGCACAAAGTGATCCCGGACTGTATGTTAGAACATCTGGTCTTTGTTTTATTTTTCTGTGGGTCGACGACTTGTTCATATTTAGCGGCACTGCGGGGCTGCAAGAACTTGTCGACATAATCCTCACGAAATTCGAAGGCAGAGACCTGGGTGAACTAGCCTGGGCACTTGGCACTGAGATCATGCGTGATCGCAAGGCCAAGACAATCACCATGACACAGCGAAACAAAATCCATAGCCTGCTTGAAAAGTATAGTATGTCTGATTGTCGAAAGTCTCCCACTCCGTTAGTGCCGCGGCAACAACTGAGGAGTGTGAAAGAGCACCCGGACCTGGAAAAAGCCAGTGCTGCTGAGCATTCCAGGTTCATGAGTGCTGTAGGAAGCATCCAGTACATTGCAGGAGTGACACGACCTGACCTCAGCTATGTGGCACATGCCCTGGCCCGGCACATGTCCAGTAGTCTGAAGGAACATTGGTTGGCTGTGCAACATGTTCTGAGATACCTGCAGTCCACAAAGAACTTAGGAATAAAATTTGTAGGCTCTGAGGGACACGGGTGTTTGATAGAGGCTTATTCAGATGCAGATTTTGCGAACTCTGCTGATCTGAAAAGCGTGTCTGGTATGGTTATTCGGGTGTATGGGAACTGTGTTCTCTGGCGTTCGAAGAAGCAGAGTATAGTGGCTGGGGATACAACAGAGGCTGAACTCATCGCGATGAGTGCAACAGCCAACGAGTTAATGTGGGTGAAGCAGTTGCTTCTCGACCTAAAACTCGTCCCGTATAAGCCAACTCTGTGGGGTGACAATAAGAGTGCCAATATCTTGGCAGTGAATGCTGTGTCCACTGACAGATCCAAGCACATTCGTGTGCGGCACTTGCGAGTGCGGGAATATGTCCAGATGGATGAACTTAAGGTAGCATGGGTGAGCACTGTTGATCAGTTAGCGGATGTGTTTACCAAAGTGCTGCCCGGACCTGCTTTGTTAGAAGTTCGTAATAAACTCCAGCTAGTGGAGACGTAGCAGGGTTTATGGGGGAGTGTCACAATGCATAAGCCTGCGGGCAGCAGTGTGGTGACAGGTGCACCCATGCACGAACGATCCGCGGATCCAGTGTAGGGGTAAGCCGCCAGCTAGGATCGTCTCGATGTAGTGAGAGAGATCGTGCGAGGGTTTCCCGCCGTAACCTTGAGTGTTGAGTGTTCAGTGTGCATATAAGCATGTGCACACTGAGATCTGTAACCATTTCTCTCTACTGTTTCCCGGTACTAGCACTTCCCTTCAACATCTCTCGGTTCTACCTCTGTGCGCAGCAGGTATGAGATGTTGGCTGTCCTGACCTGACCTGAATGAGGACTGCGCGTCCGCCCTGCACAAAGATAGCTTTTCTGACAGTTGTTGGCCTGGCCCAACGTCGGTGTGCCCGCCACGGGGCGGATGCAGAGACCGGGCCACACCGCCGGGACAGGCGACAGATGAGCACCATCTCAGCACTGGTACGCGCCAATCCGGCATAGAGCATGAGGCAAAGCAGGCAAGCGCTACCCATATTTAGCCGCCCCTTCCTATGCTCCAAAAACATGTGACGCTCCTCCGTAGCCATCTCCACGGTCACCTCGAAGGCCGCAGAAGGCGGCCCAGCGCCTGAGATCGAGCGCCGACTAGTCCAGAAGTTCGTACCACGTCGTGACTGTGAGCCCTGCACGCGTAAAGGTGTTTTATGGGGCCGATACCGCTACAGCAGCACATTGTTTTTGCTTTGCACAGGCGGTGGTGTCGTGATGTGCGTTCATGCAAAGTCAAGGGGGTCATGCACTCCCGCTACATGGTGGGACCCCGGTGGGCGCGCAAAATCCACCGCGAATTTGACACATTGGGGAAGGTTTCCACTATTGTGCCGCCGACAAGGCTGTGCTTTATACCTTGGAATGATCGCTGTCCTTCAGCGGCGCAACCGCGGCAATCGACACAACTGCTGTGATGTAGTTCACCGCCATCTGGAATATATACACTACGCCAGACACCGATGCGAAAGTCTAGTATGCACGGTCCTCGGGGTACAACACAGCACTACCCGCTCAGGCTGGCAGTGCTTTCGCTGTGCCTTCCACCAGCACATGATAGTTCTTGAATGAGCTGCAGTAGTTCACCTGCCCTCGATAGCATACTCTTGCACACATGAACTGTGCACCCTGGGCTATCCCCCCACACAGACGTGACAATGAACAGGTGGTCTACACTAGCACACCGAACATATGCAAGCACATAGACGCACACGCCAGAAAATGGGCTCTGAAAGGATGTTGAAAAAACATGAAAAGAAAACGTGCCAAAAGCAGCTACGAGGACTCTTCCTGCCACGCGTCGGCTGCAGCCTGTGCAGATGCATATTCACCTGCAACCAGTCTACTTCCAAAACTGCGCCAGTCTGCATTGCCCTTGCGGCGATCCAGCAGCCACAGGATCATGTTGCCGATGCAGTACAGGTCGACTTGCACGGTCACCGCCTTGCTGCCAAACAGGGCATCATTCGCCTCTCCCCAGGCTTTGATGTGCTCATCGTCATCATTCACCTCCCAGTTGAGCGGCACAGCATGCTCTAGATCGATGATTCTTGCATGCTGCTCTATGCCTTCACCATTGTGGTCTTGATCACAAATCACAACATTTTCCCACCTCAAGTCGCAGTGGACGTACTTCAATGTGTGCAAGTGGCAAATGCCCTTCAAAACGTGAAGGATAATTTTGTGCCAAGTGAGCTCCAGCGAACCATCCTGAGAACCCATCATCGTGACTGGCGTGCCTGCACAATGCTTTCATTCGATCATAAAGGTTCTGTGCACAACAGGGAGCCTGCGCTGGCATGTCACAAGCACAAGCGTCCTGCGAGGAATCGGCAGAGCTAAAATGCATAGCAGTATGAGTCCGGAACCTCCAACACATGAAATTAGCATTGGCATCGACGACATAGGCGCTCCTTGCTAGTTCCCACTACTCAGATTGTGCAATGCGCAAAGCAGCCAAACATGGATGGGCTTGTTGTACACACCTAACGGAGTGAAATCAATATACGCCTGCCAGTATTGGTCCAAATGCTTGATGCTGACGGGATGGATGATGTATGTGCTCCACCGAATCTGCAGCTCAGTGTACAGGGACCTGAGCTCAGTCATCCTTTTTGGACATTGCAGCTGCTGCTGGCTCTCGTGGCTGATGTACTTCCGCACCACAGTCCTTGCTCCACCCACTTTGACCTCCACCTTGGAATCGTGTGGCAAGGTACCCGGTTTCAGCAATAGCGGTGGCTGTGTCTCTGGAAGACACCTGCTCAAACGGTGCAATATCGCAGCGCTGTGCAAAGCCTTACAGATGATGACCATGCATTGGCGTGGGTCAGACATGTTCATCTGCTGTCCCAAGGGGCAGGCAGACACCTTGAAGCCATTCGTCTCAGTCGGCCGCGGTATTGCCCAGAACTGCACTTGAGGTCCACATGCAGTGTAGGCGAGGATGTATTTTACCTGAAACAGGGCACCAGGGACCATCAGCAATGAACAGGGTGGCCAGGATGTGCAAGCCACAAGCACACATATTTGTATCCGCAGATCGTGCTTACCTTGTTCCCATATCTCAACTTGGACCATCGCTGCTGCATGTTGCTCAGGAGCTCATCCTCTGCAACCTTCTGCATCTCTGGGCTTTCCTTCTCCTCGCCCTTGAAGAGGAGCACCGAAGAGAACAGAAGTGCCATGTCAGGCCGATCTCGTCCGGTGGTCACAGATGCATCTGACTTGTCGCGTGCACGCCTCCATGGCTTGTGCTCTTTAGGATCTTGCAGCAGCAGGTGTAGCATTGGACTTGATATGAGATTGTCCCATATGCCTGTACCTGTCCTTCAGTGTCAGGGGCGCAACATGGAGCAATGACGTCTTATCTATGGGGTCAGTGAAGATGTGGGGCTGCCACAGTACGTCACTGCACATCGGCAACTTCCCTGAGACCTACAGCACTGAGTAGACAACAGGCAGTGACAATGCCCACGCATCTCAAAGATCGAGCACACCAATCCACGCGCTTTCTTCTGCCAGATCGTCAAGAAACATTCCGAAGACAGCTTGCCCAGCACATAGGCTCAGAGTTTCATCATTAACCGTTCCTGTCCTGAACATTGCTTTATCTTCTTCTTGGAGCTGTACTGGTACTGGCTCTGCATCGTCGAACCAGGTCTGCAGTGCTCCTCTAACCGGCAGCAACAAGCCACTATCCCTGCCTTCCTGCAGCTTGTATAGGCCTTCCAACATGTCAGGTTCGGGAGGATCCTCATCTCTTAGCAGCGCGCGTGTATCCGTTCCTGCACAACGCCAGAATTGTCAAAAGAAGTGACGTAGATACTGCATGCGCTAGCTTGCAGTCGACTTACAAGCAAGGCCGGAAATAGCGCAGAGACAAGATCGCAGAGCGGCACACCTCGCAGGGTCGACTGGGATAGCTTTTCTGCATAGACCGCATCTCGTATAAACTATCTCATTTTGTGAGAATATGTCCGAACTGGAGCAGTGCTTCAAACGTTCAGGAGCAGGTGCACCCAAAGCGCTCGCGACGTTTCCATCCCAATCGGACCCGGTCAAATTGCGAGCCTCCTCAAACACCGCCTTGAAAGCAGCTCCATCTTTCCCGTGAAGTTCAAACGAGTCACTCTGTAGGGCCACGTTCCTGATGGAAAGGAGATTAGCCAAGTCACTGTCATTGGCTGGTGGCAGTGGCTGGTCTCCTGCATTTCTGACCGCTGAAACGGGGGATTTTGACTCCATAAAATAATCAGTGTGGACCAGACCCTGACCACGACAGCAAATCAGCAGAATTCAGACACATGCCGCTCCTCCTTCTTACCATCATTTCAAGATGCTTTAGAGAACATGGGAGTCGATGTAACAGCCTTGACAGGACACTTACTTACCCTCGCAACATTTGCACATCCACAATGTGCGAACGTAGCGTATGCGAAATGGTCGTACACGTTCAGCGTTTTGCCCCGTACGCCACGTTCGCGTGCATCGGACTTAAGAGCATTGCTCTGACGAAAAAGCAAACAATAGATTCGTAGGGCCTGAGCATCGGCAGATCTTGACCTCGATGACATTTGAAGTTGAGCGACATTGCGCCCTGTGCATTGTTAACTCTGTGTGCATGGACGCACATCACGACCGCACCGCCTGTGCAAAGCAAACACAACGTGCTGCTGTAGCGGTATCGGCCCCATAAAACACCTTTAGACGTGCAGGGCTCACAGTTACGACATGGTACGAAATTCTTGACTAGCTGGCGCTCGATCTTGGGCGCTGGGCCGCCCTCTGCGGCCTTCGAGGTGACCGTGGAGACGACTACGGAGGAGCATCAGATCTTCGTGGAGCACAGGAAGGCCCGGCTCGACGTGGGTAGCGCTTGCCTGCTTAGCCTCATTCTTCTTGCAGGATGGGCGCGTACCAGTGCTGAGATGGTGCTCATCTGTCGCCTGTCCCGGCGGTGCGGCTCGGTCTCTGCATCCGCCCCTTGGCGGGCACATCGACGTTGGGCCAGGCCAAAAACTGTTGAGCGGCGGCAACGCTCAGCACACTCAGTAGCGCGCAGATGCACGCCACGCAGCCAACCGCCTCGCCGCTCATGCCAGGCAATTGACATGTGCTAACGAGGTCGTCGTCCCGCTGTCACACGTACGGCTGCATCATGGTGCTGCTTGAGGTGCCGCTGGGTGGCGGTCAGGCGGCCCGCGAGCATGACCTACAGGTGGAGGGCGTCCTCAGCAAATCTTGCCCCCCCCCCCCCCCCCCCCCCCCCCCCCCCCCGGGACTTTAGGACGCAAGGACTACTCATACATACAAGCTCTGCTAGACCACAAGGCATGCGTAGGCGACCTTTTGCGCACATGCTGTACTTGTTGCCGGGTCTTCCTGCTCACACTGTGGCCGCGTGTTGGGTCGACGGCCCGATCGCGTTGAACAGTTCTGAGTAGCAGCTATAATTTCTGGGTGGCATTGCCGGAAACGCTGCAAAGCAACCCAACACTGGCCCAGGCACGTGCGCGCCGCCGCTCAATCTACCGCTGTGGCGTGCACTGAGTGATGCATCCAGTTGGGGCGGGGGGTGTGCACGTGCCGCGCAGGGGCTGCTCTGCCTTGAGCTGGGTGTGTTCCAGGCGCAGATGGCTGCAGCGGGTTCGATGGCCGGGCCATGATGCATTCGACCACCTAGGCTGCGCGTACAATGAGGTTCAAGCGCCAGCAGATGCATTGGGTTGTGTCGCAGCATGGGCTGGGTGCACGCGTGTGTGCGCGGGAGATTTGTTTGCATGCGTGCAGGTGAGGGTGTTGCCGTACGATACAAGGACAAAGTCGGACAGGCGGATAGCTCCGCTGGGGAAATGCACCAGAGCAGCAATGCCACCGGATGCCGCGTCTGGGCGTGGCCGTGCGGCCGCGTGTGCTCGGGTTGCGTTGGTGACCGGGGTATCCGGGTGATTTCGCAACATGTGTGTTACGGCGGTGGCTTGCGGGTGCAGTGCCCGGCCATGTAATGCGCCAGACCTGTGTATGTATGTAGTTACAAAGGACAGAGGCCGGGCAGCGAGCCGTTGCCAGGAATACACACGCAAATCCACTCACGCAGTCATGGCACTAGGCCGGGAACGGGCACGTACCACAGCCCTACCGGTGATGGCAGCCAAAGATTGAAGCCCCGCACGGAGCACAAGAGCATTCCCCTTGCACAACGCCACACTCAACCAGTGCAGAGCATTCGTCACCAACAAAGCACGGTTCACCTAACCACACCGAGACGCAACCTCCGCCAGCCGATTCAAGTGATTCATGGCAGGCCGTCCCAAGCGACCATGCGTCTCAAGCGACAACGGCACAAAACTGTACGCATCGGGGTCGTACCAACGATAATCATTGCGTTTCTGCACGTCCCGTGTCTCCGCAGCACCCCCGTCCTCTCGGGCCGCAATAGGAACCAGCACAGGGGTTCACAACCGACACATCTCCTACGCACAAAGGGTCACCCGGCGGCATAAAAATGATGTCCCCCAGCTTCTCCTGGGCCACTGATCTGAACACCTGCGCCAGCGCCGCTGCCTGCGCGGCAGCGGCCCGCTCCCCGGGCCCCGCCGGGTCCTGGCCACCCGCTGCCGCCGCCAGGGCCGTAGCCTGCGCTGCGTCTGGGCGCCCCGTCTGGGCGTTGTGTCCGGCATCGGTGTCGGCGGCCGGAGCAGTTGCAACTTCTCTGAAATTCGTGCACGGATGCGCATGTAGTCACACGGCAGTGTCCACGCGCTCAGCTGGCAGCAACGGTGGAGATGCACACCGGGAAGCAATGCGTGGGCACCGACCAAATCAGTGGCCCCCTGCCCCCAAACTGTGCAGAGGAAGGCAGGGGCTCCAGAGGGGACCTCAGTGACCTCTGCCTCCATCGCCTCGCCGAAATTCACATCCAAGCTAATGTACAGGTCTGAAGCATGGAGGCTGTGGCAGCTTCGGGGACTGCACGCTCTGGTTTGCAAGTCTGTGGGGGACCATCACAGTGACGGGTGCTTGGAAAGGGGATGTAGAGTACGTGGTCAAGGTCTTGACCGGAATAAGAGCATAACACTTGCAGGTCTGAGGACATCTCGCTTTGACTGTCAAAACCTGTCAAAAAAATCTGGTGTCATGGCGCTCACAGAGCTGTGGCAGAGACAAGCAGAGCACACGCACCGCAATCACGACACAGAAACTGCTCGTCGATTGCGCAGAAGCAGGATGTCACGCGATTGCGCAGAAGCGGGAACGTATTTAGGTGTAATCCCAAACGCGCTACGCAGTAGATATGCAAGAGAAACAGGGGAATGTGGTGTGTATATGTGTTGCTGCACAGTGGCAGTCCACACCGCTGCGCTTGAAAGTGAGAGTTCTTTGACGTTCAACGATCATGCCACACTACATTGCTGTGCTCAACGTGGGCGCCACGTTCCGGCGACAATAAACGTCGGTCACAGGCTGAACGCCACGCGCAGATGCCTGCCGATTGGCAAGAAAAGCATAGAGACTGTGCCGGACTGCAAACATACTCATTATCTATGATATCGTCTACTGGGAGGAGCATGCTCGGTGTTGGTGAGATGAATGTGCCGACCTGCATTACCGAGTCTCGCAGCAGCGCAAAACAAATGCAGCGATGCGATCTGAAGACATTCACGACGATAATAGTCATTCAAATCGAGGCATCAAAGCAGAGAGCGACACATCAAGGCGAGAGCACAAGTGGAAGCGTTTGAAGCTGCCGCTTAGATGCATTGAATGAAAGCGTCCGGATAACGCGCACAGAGAAATCGTCTCAACAGCGACTGAGGATCATTCACGCACCGTGCGAGATTTCATGTTCAGGCGCAGACATCTCTGCTTGACACCTAGCTGTCAAGAATACTTCAGGAGCCTGTATCAATCGTTTGTTCCATGCTGCAGACTACACGGCCGCCCATACAATCGCAATTTGAACTTCCGCCCGATTCGAGAGGGGAGTGTCAAAGTACTGTTGGCAAGTATCGTGGAGGATCAAATTTGTTATGGCCGATCCCAAGCGCCACCGGCGCGGTACCGATGTTCATGCATGTTCCACGTGCCATGTCTGTTATGCAAGGACAGGTTCGTCGCGAATCGCAGTAGCAATGGCATGGATTTTCAAGCAAGCGCCTTTGCAATGTGCGCGGCCCCTATAGACACCGCTGCAGCGCTCCCCCTGGGCACGCAAGGCTTCCCCCATGCCTCCTCAATTCGGGTAATTACTGCTGCAGCTGGCAGATCGAGGGTCCAGCTCCGGCTAGAGGCCTCAATAGGATGCAGTGCCGGTGGAGGCAGAGCAACTGTGCAATCTCTGCGATGCGTTGCAGGGTGGTGGACTTACAGTCACGGAACACATGTTACACATATGGTATGTATAGTATGTTGGCACGCACGTGGGAATGGTTATGGGGACCCACCGTTGGCGGGGGAGGGTTGAGTTGACACATGCAACTGGGGCCACCAGCCCAGCTGTAGCCATGGCCATGTTGCCTAGCGTTACAACCATGTTGGCCAAGCATGGAAACTGCACGCAACCTGGCATATAGGCTAGCGTACAGGCCTGTTGTATGGAACCACGACGATTTCGACCTGACATAAACTATGATGGCCATGGGGGTGTAGCAGCTACTGCACACTGGCAGCGTTTCAAGGACCAAGCCACACAGCCAGATATACGCAGCCCTTGCAAATGGTGGTGCCTGCTGATCCGCAGGGGAGCCACGCATGGCAATAATAGGAGCGCGGGGGCCCGGCACAGCGTGATGAGCACCCGACAGCACACAGGTCTGGCGCAGTACATGGCCGGGCGTGTGCACCCACAAGCCACCGCTGTAACACACACGTTGCGCAATCAAGATCTGCGATGCTTTGGCCCTACGAATCTCTTGTTTGCTTTGTCGTCAGAGCAATGCTCTCAAGTCCGATGCACGCGAGCATGGCGTACGGGGCAAAACGCTGAACGTGTACGACCGATTCGCATACGCTACGTTCGCACATTGTAGATGTGCAAATGTTGCGAGGTTAAGTAAGTGTCCTGTCAAGGCTGCTACATCTCCCATGTCCTCTAAAGCATCTTGAACTGCTGGTATGGAGGAGCGGCATGTTTCTGAATTCTGCTGATTTGCTGTCGTGTTCAGGGTCTGGTCCACACTGAATATTTTATGGAGTCAGCAACCTCTGTTGCAGAAGTCAGAAATGCAGGAGACCAGCCACTGCCACCAATCAATGACAGTGCCTGGATAAGCTCTTATCTGTCAACAGTAAGGCGCTTCGGCAGAATTTGCTCGAACTTTACGGGAAAGATGAAGCTGCTTTCAAGGCTGTGTTTGAACAAGCTAGCAAGTTGACCGGATCCGATTGGGATGGAAACGTCGCGAGCGCTTTGGGTGCGCCTGCTCCTGAACGTTTGAAGCACTGCTCCAGTTCAGACATATCCTCACAAAAGGAGATGGTTTATACGAGATGCATTGTATGCAGAAAAGCTATCCCAGTCGACCCTGCGAGGTGTGCCGCTCTGCGATCTTGTCTCTGGGCTATTTCCGGCCTTGCATGTAAATCGACTGCGAACTAGCGCATGAAATATCTACGGCACTTGTTGTGGCTATTCTGGCGTTGTGCAGGAACGGATACACGCGCGCTGCTGAA